>VMDO01016511.1:7359-47748 GCA_007922755.1 Pedetes capensis
TCCGATCCCGTCAGATCTCGGAAGCTAAGCAGGGTCGGGCCTGGTTAGTACCTGGATGGGAGACCGCCTGGGAACACCAGAAGCTGTAGGCTTGGGAGAAGGACCTGGCAACCCCCTCCCAAAAATCAATCTACCATTGAAAACCCTATGAACAGCAGAGAAGCACTGACAATAGTGTTTCCCCTGTTGTACAGAGGGTTGCTATGAGTCGGATACCGACTCGATGGCACCTAACAACAACAACATATTCTGGGTCTCTGAGGCCCCGAGTTCAATTCCCAGCACCGCAAAAATGGGAGAAGGGCCTGGCAATCCACTCCCAAGGCAATCCCGAAGCACTCAGCCATTGAAAACCCTATGAGGGTCGCTATGAGTCGGATACGGACTTGACGGCACCTAACAACAACAACAATATTCTGGGTCTGGGAGGGCTGGCATAGGGAAGATTGTTCCAGAAAGGGGTCAGCCCTTACCTGAGATTGAGGGTTGAGACACTTATCACTTCTCTTTGAAGGGCTAGCTCTCTCTGCTTCCCCCTTCACTGTATGCATCCACCTATCTACCTACTCTCCCAATCACAGAGGTGGCTTCTAAGCTCTGTTCATTTCTGGAGATAATTTACTTCAGTAAGAACCCTACCCAATGAACAAGTAGGCTCTTCTTAAAATAACATTTATGAAAGTGATTTACAAAGTGTGAATTGCCAAGAGTATTAAAGAAAGGTGAAAGGAGCTATAATTACTTGCTCCCCCGTGCCCAACCCACTGCTCATCCACCTTACCCCTCATAGCTGGTTAAGTCCAGAGCTCAGTCTCTACACAGTTCATCTTCCCCTATGGTTCTTTATATTTTCCCATTGTCTCTCTTTATGGGGGTGTAGTACATAACCTCCTCTCCAGAATGCAATGTGACTCCTTAAGGACTTGGTCATGTATTGTGTTTGTAGTTCATATTCATTTACCACAGAGCTCCTCTACTCATTGTACCATGAGCTCATGATTAAGGTCCCTAAATATATTAGTAGTAGTCTAATTTTGCCAACTAGATGAAACTATTAAAGATTACTTTGGCCTCATCCCATTCTCCTATTCCTGCCTCCTGCCTGGTTGGTAGGAGGACCAACAGGATATGCCAGGAAGCAAGCACAACAATGGGAGGGAGCCATGTTTACTGGGGAGAAGAGTATGAGTGGCCCTTTTCTCACTGCTGCAGAGGGAGCAGGCACTGTGCTGGATGGTGTAAAGTATAGTGTACTGTGTAAAGCTCTGCCTAGTACAGAACTCAATTAGCAAAGCCCAGCTCCAGTGAGTATAGCACACACATCGCCACACACACAACCCCCATGCCTGCCTCTCAACCCCATAGTCATAGCCTTGCATCCCAAGCCATATTTGGCAGCCTAGCAGGGACTGCTATGGCAGAGTAAGGTGCCTTTGGTTCTCCCATTCCTTCTCTCCCACCCTCACCTCAGAGTCTTCTTTACTTATAGTTTCTCCCTTACCTCCACATTCAATCCCTTCTGCAATCCCTAGCAGTCCTGTTTCTGCCACTCAAAACTCCAAAAGTTTTAAATTTTCATTTTTTAAAATTAATTAGTTTTTGCAGTGCTTGGGATTGAACCCATCATCTTGTGCATGCTAGGAAGTCTCTCTACCACTGAGTTATATCCCCAGCCCCCCTTGCCACCCTTGCTTACACTTATCCCATGCATGACACACACAAGACTGTCCAGGTTCTTTCTCAAGCAAAGTTTCCTGCTCAGACAGAAAAGTAAGGCTGTTCCAGCACCCTACCACTCCTCATGTATTCTGCCACCACTGAATACCTGGCTCCCCTCACCTCAGATCTTTTGTGCTATTCTTTTTGCCTTGCTGCCTGTCCCCTACCAAACTACATCCTGTTCCTCTTACAAATCCCATTCTAACCTCATGTCAAAGAAGTCTATTGGGTTTCCATTGCTTGATTCTGGGGTGCCTGTCCCAGTGACTCTCAGGTAGTCATAAAGGTAACCTTTCAAATTGATGTAGCCTTTACTATTTGAAAATATTTAAACATTTGCTCCCAGAACAACCCTGTGGGAACAGGCATTAATAAGTCCTATTCCACACATGATTAATCTAAGGTTCTGCAATAGTGACTTGCCCAATACCACCTAACTTAAGATGTTGATCCCCAGCTCAAATTCAGATTCATCAGCTTCCATTCCAGGGCCTTTCCTATTACAACAATCTTTTTCAACCCCTG
This sequence comes from Pedetes capensis, assembly GCA_007922755.1. Taxonomy (NCBI): domain Eukaryota; kingdom Metazoa; phylum Chordata; class Mammalia; order Rodentia; family Pedetidae; genus Pedetes; species Pedetes capensis. The sequence continues at coordinate 9,604 of VMDO01016511.1, forward strand.
TCAACCATAACTCATACTACTAAGCACCCATTTGTGTTGAGGTAGGTGTTTTTGTTATTTTTGTACCTTCACATCCTGGTGGACTGTCCTTACCAAGAGTTTATTATGTCCTCTTTATGTGATTAGACGCTTACAGGGGTGAGGGATAGAATGTTCTTTCTGTTTGTCCCTCAGCATCCAGGATAGAGTTCAGCCAACCAGCCTGAGAGTAAAGCCAACAGCCTGAGAATAAAGATGGCAACACTAGCAGAGATCTTTGTCACTTTCAAGTGCATTGCAGACTTTGTGGAGGCTGGATGTGGACAGACAGTGATAATAATAACCAACAGCAGCTGCCATTTGTTGAGTGCTTACCAAGTGGTAGGCATTGGGCTAATTCTTTATTTATATTATTTAATCATTACAACAACAAATTTCTAAGGGAGGTATTCTAATTGACAAATGAAAAGACTAATACTCAGAGATGTGGGGCCAAGGTGTAACCCACATCTGTCTGACTCCAAAAGGAGCACATAAATAGCAGAATTCAACTTATATTTTTAAAATATAATAATCTCTCCCTCACTGAAGGCCCATCCCACCGTTGATGCTTCCTTTCCCAGCAAATAAAATTCAGGGAGAGGAAAGCAGGGCAAGTTGTACTTTACACACACACACACACACACACACACACACACACACACACATTCTTGTTTCTCTCTCTCTCTCACCTCCCCACCACCACTTATGCTTATCATTGCCACCTTACATTTCCTAGCCAAGGTGGGGCTATATGGGGTGGGAGTCTGTTTCCCAGGACTTTAGTCCTTACCCCTTCCCTGGTGCTAAATAAAAGTGAATAAATACTAATAAATACACCTGGGGCCCAAGGCCCATCCTGCCTTCCCCCTCCCACCTATGACCTGCAGGGCAGAGGGGATAGTTTAGATAGGGGACTGTCTCCTAGCCCCTTCCATCTACCAACCCATCACTGCCTCCCAGGGCAGGAAACCAGGGCAGGGCCAGCCTGCACATTAGGGGAGAAAACAGGGGTGGGTCTAACTCCCATAGCCTCACCCCACGGTATCTTAGTAGGAGGCAGCTCCAGAAGCCTCCTCATCCTCCCAGCTCAGTCCGAGGCCCCGGTGCCCAGAAAGGGCAGCCGGGATGGTGAGGTTATTTCCTGCCTGCCCATGGGCGCTGTCGAAGAATCTCCAGAATCTGTGCCCGGCGGTGCAGCCAGTCCTGGGGAGGGGGGCGTGGCGTCGAGGGGGCTGGCCGGGGGATGAAGAAGCTGTATCGGAGGCGTGCATTCTGTGGGCTGCCGGCCACCAAGACTTGCAGTGTCAAGGGCTGGGCCAGAGGCCCATGGCCTGACAATGTCTGCGAGGCTGCTGTGGCCCCACTGTAGCGCAAGCTGACCCCTCCGGGCAGTACCACATCTGTGGGGGAGGGCATCAGCGTGTATTCACCATTGAGGGCATAGGAACCATCTGGAAGCTTCACCGCCAGGTAGATGCTCCGAAGGCCAGGGCCTCCCTGCTGCCGGACAAGGATATGGGTGGCCCCTGCAGGGATACTGACAACATCGCTGTATCCATACCTGCATGGAAGCAGTAGGCGAGGAGCTCAGCATCTTCTGAATCTCCTCAGCCTGTGTTTGTCTGACTGTAGGTGTGTGTATGTGTGTATGCATAGAGCATTGTCCCCTCAAACCTTTGTGAGCTGTCCAGCCTAGATCAGAGCAATATGCAAATGTGCCTTCCTCCCGCTTGTCTCTGGACATTTACACCAGCTACCTCTTAGTGAAGCCTGCAACCACAGCACTGTGTCATCTGATCCCATCAGATCTTGGAAGCTAAGCAAGGTCAGGCCTTGTTAGTACTTGGATGGGAGACGCCTGGGAACACCAGGTGCTGTAGGCTTAGGAGAAGGATCTGGCAACTCACTCCCAAAAAACAATCTGCCATTGAAAAACGTATGAATAGCAGAGAAGCAATAACAATAGGGTTGCTATGAGTTGGATACCAACTCGATGGCACCTAACTTCAACAACAAACCTCTTACTGAGGTGCCTTTCTAGCCTTGGTGCTTGTTCAATTTCTACTCTCCTTCCAAGAGGTCACTTCCCAAGGAAGTTTTTCCTGATGTCCACAAGGCCTCTTACCATACCCTGTGCTATCCTCTATTGAACATGTGGGTACTGCCCTGTAACTGCCTACTCAACCATCTTTCCACTAGGCTGTAGAAACAATGTTGAGTCACCTCTATATCCTCAAGACCCAGAACAGCATTCAAGACAATACAGGGGAAAAAACAAATAGTAAAGGAACCTGAATTTTCTGAAGGAGCCTGACTGTTTGCTGCAGCCAGAACCATCTCCACCACACACCATGCACTTGTCAAACTTCTTTTTGGAACCAATGATGCGGTCACAGCCGGCATGGATGCAGCGGCCCTGGACACAGACTGAGGAACTATCTGGGGAACAGGGGGTCCCATCTACTACCTGAGGAGAAGAGAAAGAACAATGTAAAAGGTTCTTCTTAAGTAAAAAGGGCATGGTAAGCCAAAAAAGAGCCAGGTCCCATTAGGGAAAGAGCATCAGAAAAGCTCGATGAAGTCAGGGATGATGTGTAGGGCGAGTCCCAGCATGCATGGGATTATAATCAAAATGAGAATTATAAAACACCATTTTCAGAGCACTGACTATCAATCAGGCCATGTGCCAAATGCTTTATACACATCAACCTGAATCCCATAACAGCTACTTGGGTTTTCTAAAGATGGAATTCTAGGGTTTAGAAAGATCAAAGAACTAGCTTAAATGTTACACAGAAGGCAAATAGGCCAAGATGGGAATTTTAGGTTTTAGTCCTAACATCAAATTCAAACTTAATAATACTGCTCCAGATGGACACTAGAGGGCGCCAACCTGTAGGAATTCTCTGCAGTCAGTGGGGAAGAGAGGCGGCCAAATACTGCTAGGGCTTGTTTTTCCTTCTCCACCTTCAACTCATTGCCCTCTCACAGGTAGGGCATGCCTGAACAGTTGCCTCCAGAAAACCTGTCCATTGAGGAACCGGCTGTCCATGACTGAATGAGGCCATCACTGGAATTTGACAGCATGAACCCATGGAAAGACTCAAGGACTTGTCCAACAGGCCACATACTTCCATTTTCACCAAATGCATTGCAAGATGATGGAGAGAGAGAGAGGTGGAAGGAAGCAAGGAAATGAGACAGGTGAGAGAGGCCTAAGCAGCCACTTACCTACTACAGTCTGGGAGTTATTTACCCAGTACCCAACACCCACAGACAGATATGGCCCTCACCCGTGGCTCCAGCACATAGTAGTAGCCCAGTGCCTGGGCCTGGCAGGTGAGTTTGCATTGGTCCCGAGGGGCCACACCTATGTAGCGAGGGACCCAGTCCATGGGTCCTGGGAAGCTCTTGAAGAGGTCAGTGCGGTGGTTGTATGCAGCACACTGCTCCTCACGGAATGTCAAAGCTACAGAGGTGAAATGGAGAGTTAGAGTCCCGCCATCCTCACACTGTCCCACAAACCTCTTCTTCTAGGCCCTCAGAACCTTAGATAGCTTGGCATTACTCTTTCCCACAGACTGCCAGGGACAATTATGGAAGGCTGAAGTCACTCCCTATCAGTAGCAGGAGGAATCAACATTTCCTTGGTCCAGCATTCAGGGAATGGTCTTTCATGCTTTACTATCCCTTCCCAAAGGCTCCCATCCCTCCCATCCCTCACCTGAGCCAGTTGAGCAGTTGTCAATATTGCAGGAGCGGAAGCGGGTACGGCGGCCCTCACAGTACTTGCCACCATTCCGGGGGACAGGCTTTGTGCAGTCCCGTGAGGAGAACTGGACACCACCCCCACAGCTCCGAGAGCAGTCACCCCATGGTCCCCAGGGACCCCAGCCACCAGCCTGTGGAATCTGCAGAGGCACAGATTGGAAGGGTGGGATAAATGTACTCTCTCTTCAGCTTAGGGCCAATCTCTTCTCCCCCAGGCCCTATACCCCATCCCCGCCCTGGGATCTCACATTGAAATCTTTGAGCTGGTCCATATGAAGGCAGCGGCCACCCATGCAGGCCTGTGTGGGCCCACAGGGGGTGCCATCAGCCCAGGGTGAGTGCTTGGTCTGGCACATGGCATGGCCATTGAGGTGGCCAGAGCACCAGAGGGCAGCACAGGGTGGTGGCAGCTGTGGACAATGGTGTGAGTCAGGCCCGAAGGTCAGCTGGCACTGGCGGTCAGCATCATAGTCCTTGCCAGGAAAAGTCACAGGCAGAAGCAAAGGAGCCTCTGGCTTATCTAAGAGACAGTGCCCTGGAAAAGAGGTTGAGGTACAAAGTCATCAAGGGCCTGAGGGGAGCATTCAGGATTCCCAGCTGAAAGCTTAGGCTCCCTGGAATCTGAGGGTCCTAGAAAATATCCTAGGGCCCTAAGAGACTCTAAATAGCACTTACATTTTATTGGATGCTTATTATGAGCATTGACTGAATGCTTGACCAGCACTATTTTATTTAATCATGGCGAATATCTATGAGGTAGTTGTCATTATTGTACCTAATTTACCTATCAGCCACAAATACAGAGAAATGAACTATGCCTAAAGAACACAATCAGGGTAAGAAACCCAAACACTAAATCTTCCCTACCTATTCTTACCCACCACAAATTCTTGAGTCTGCTTCTCATCAACACCTCTGCCCAGCGGCAGTCATCCTGCTGCTCTTGCACACTTCATTGAATGACCAGGTACTCAGCTCCTTCATAGCCAGCCCCACCCCCCGTGTTGGACAGATCTGGCCCATGGAAGGTCAGTTCTATCCCTACTAAGCCAAAATTTGCATCCCTTAGCTGTGCTATTTAGCCTGGTAGGAAGTGGGAACCACACAGAAACAGTAGCACATCTCACCCCATGCCACACAGCAGAGGAAGCACACATGGAGGAGGCACCTGTGACCCTTGGGGAACATGGCAGAAGTGAGAGTACAGTGAGGGGATGAATTGAGTCTGACACAGGGAAAGGTGAGTGTTGTCTACTTACCATAGCCATTGTCCAGGAAGTCAGTGATGAAGCGAGCACTGCAGGGGGACCAGGGCTCCTCAGGATCCACATGAGCCATGACAGGAGCCATGACGTGGCGGGAAGTACTCTCTGGCCCATTCAAACTGATGCATGGCTTGGAGTTGTCATGGAGCATGTTGAAGACATGGCCTGTGAGAGAGCAAAGGTCTTGCTAGTGTCAAGGGGCATCCCTGCACCCTCATGGGGCTTGGTCATGAATCTGGTTGTAGCTGTGGAAGATCAGAACCATTTGCTGCCCCACTCTGCCCACATTCTGGTGCTCTGAGGGCTTCTCAGTATGTAGCCCCTATTGTTCTGTTTCCCCTTCCCCAAAGGGAAGGCCACCCACTACTCAATTTTCATTGTAGCTGACCTTCCCAGTCTTGAAACTCCATTTCCTCACTGACTCCCACTGCAAACACATATACACACATACACACAGTTCCCAGTAAGTTTCTACATACTATCTTATTTGATTGGAAGATCTATATTTACACCTAGAGTAGAGAATGATTATGGCCCTGGACCTAGGCCTGGGAAGGAGGAAGAAACACCTGGGACCCCCATTTGCAACCTAGTAAGGTCATTATCCTCTCACTACCTCTCTGATACCTCCTCTATTCACCTCAGATGCCCTGTGGCCCCACCTCACCTTACCCAGTTCATGAGCAGCAGTGAAGGCTGACTGGAGTCCGTCATCCTCCACAACAGCACAGCTCCGAGCTGGGTCACACACAGTGCCCACATCAGCCATACCCAGAGTGTCACAAGTGGAGACCCCACACAGGTCCTGTGGAGAAGGATCACAGAAGATGCATGGGGAGGCAAGACAGCTGCGTCCACTGGGCTGAGATCCAGAGTAGTGGAGATCTGGGCACTAGGTACCTATCACTATTAGGAATCAGACAGCCACACATGGCAGTGTGGCTGGGACCACGCAACATTTGTGAAACTCTAGGGACACAATTCCCATGATAGTCTATGTAGAGGTGCCTTAAGGTGTTGCACATGGCCTGGCCTGTGGTGCTTACTGGAGCCTCACCTGACGGGTAAACAGAATGGCTGTGTCAAAGTGGTCAGGGTCTGAGTCCTCAGCGGTGTTGAGGCCCCGCTGCCAGGCACAGAAGCTTCGCAGGGTCTGGGCGGCACTGGGCCCTACTTGGGGCCCTTCCTCTCCTGACCCCAGAATCACTAGCCGAGTCACCACCAAGCTGACAGGGTTGCGGATGCTCGGATGCTTGAAGGCCTTGGCTGCAGCTGCCATAACTGTCAGCAGATAGCGCTTCAACCCTGTACCATGAAATGCTGCCATCTTGTCATCTGCCACAACCAGGGTCTCCACAAATCTACTCAGTGAAGCAAAACGCTAGAGAGAAAAAAGAGAATGGGATCTTGAAATAGCCTTCCAGACCCATAAATCACCTCTCCCCTCCCACTTCCTGGGTCTGGAACTCAGCAGAGCCAGCTGGGTCTCACATACCCACAGGATTTCCAAAGGGGCTGGACTGGGCCCTCCCCCACCCCCAAATCCCAGGGCTTTTGTGGTAAAGCTGAGGAATCATCTGCTGGTTCTAAGAAAGGGAGGAGAAGGGGATGCCACGTCCCAGGACTGCGAGGACCCCAGAGGTGCAAAGCAGCTGGGACTGCCTCTGGGAGGAGCTTTGGGGTCCCTCAGGCCTGAGTGTGGCTGGGGCCTGTGGGACTAGGGCTAGAGGGCTGGGCTGCAACGTGTCTGCCCTGTGCGGTTGGAGGAACAATTCAGTCAGCAGCTAGGGCCAGGGCCAGATCTGCGTGGCGGTGTTGAGGGAGCGTCTGGTCTGGATTAAAACTAGAGAGGGAGGAGGAGGAAGGAAGGGAAGTAGGGGGAGACCCAGGAGTGGGAGGGAGGAAAGGATGGAGACTTAGGCAGCCTCACAGTCAGTCCACAGTGTGGGAAGGGGATTGACCAGAAGGAGGTATGGGATGCCTTTCCTCCCCAGCCCATTCCCGTCCTAGTTTGTAGTTTGCCAGAACAATTTTACAGGCAGCGTCAGAAGCCAGAAGCCAATCCCTTGGGCCCCAAACCTCACTCCTTTAGTTGGGGGTGGTGATGAAAATCACTAGGTCAGAGAAAAGAGCCAAAGCCAACAGGCTGTTAGGAGAGTTTTATTGCTGGGGTCTGTGCCAGCAGGGGACACCACAGCCAGGCAGGAGCAAGGCAGGGAGGGGAGAGGTCATTCCAACCTAGATATCTGACCCACCTCTGGGAATCTTCAGAGTGGATCAGTGGTTTGGTCAAGAGAAGGGCTGGGGCAGAGAGAGGCCAGAGCCTTCCCAAGAAAGGCTAGTGGAGAGAAGACAGGCAGACACAGAGAGGAAAGCTGAATAGCCAGAAGTGGAAGTGGGTGAAGAGAGAGTGAATAGGGGTCAGTAGGACAGACATGGCGGGAGGACACTGCAGGACACAGACTCCAGGGCTGCCTACCTTGGCTCTTCGAGGACTGGGGCTGGGGCTCCCAGGAGGAGCCTTGACGTTGCACATGGGACCCTGGCCGCTGGCAGGACTCTTCCGGCGTAGGATGTGAGCCCCAGGCCCCCCAGCAGAGTTAAGAGTGCCTCCCTCCAGAGGTTGGAGGTGGAGCTCAGCCCCCCGATACTGCAACACCCCTAATAGGGCTCCCTCATCCCAGTGCAGAGATGCGACGGACTCTGGATCTCCATTGATGGTGCCAGTCAGGTAGGTACCTGGCTCTGCCCCACCCAGCAGCTCAGGCGCCTGGCCCAGGTACTGGACTGTCAGCCCCTCGACTTGCACACCAGGGTCTTGCTCCAGGTCTAGTAGCAGCGTCTCCCCAAAGGCTGGCAAGCGATACAGCAGCCTGGCAGGGACGCCTGAGCCAGGCAGGACGCTGCCGTTCAGCTTCTCAGGAAACACGATCTCCTCCTCCCGGGGGAGGAGGCTGGCTGGCCAGGCTGAGGGCAGGAGGGAAGCCAGCAGCAGAAGCAGCAGCCACACCAGCCCAGAGAGAGACACAGTGTGAAGCGGCAGTCGGGATTGGATTCCCCACAGCCAGTGCCCCGCCAAGCCCCTGCTGGGACGTGAGCCTGTCTGGGACATGGCAGCAGGGCTGCAGCTGGGAGGGACTGAGGCCATTTGGGCACCAAGTCCTCCACACTATTGCAATGGAAAGCTCCTTTCTGAGCCCAAGGGCTCAGATTTGTGCCAAGGTTGGAGGCAGAGTTTTTAGAGGGGCTAGGGATGGGTAAAGGAGACAGAGAAAACTTAGCCCCTAGGCTTAGAAAAGAGCCCAAGGGTCTGTCTCCTCCAAACCCTTCTCCTGTGCCTTCCTTTCCTGGGTCTTTGCCTCTCTCTGTTCCTGTCTTCCGCAGCTTCTCTGGTCTCTTCCTCTGTACAACTATGTCTGGCTTCACCTCTGTGACCGTCCTGTCTCTGCCTCCTTTGGCTGAGCCTTTGTCTCAGATTCTGTTGTCCTCTGTCTCTCCCGTGTCTATGTGTCTGTGGGTCTCCCTGTGAGTTCTCCCCAGCTTCTCTCCCCGCCAGCTCTTTTAAGCATCCAGAACCTCTGTGATTGGCCAATCCGTAAGCCATTCATCAGGGAGCTCTGTTGATGGGACTCATGGATATATCATTGCTTCCCAAAATCTGAGTTTTTGTTTTAAAAAAATTAAAAAAAATAAAAATAAAAAGGGACTTACCCAGAGGAGGGGAATCTCTAGCAGCCAGATAGATAATAGGCATCAAGCCAGCTGATGACATAGCCTTCTTCCAACCCCCATAATCAGCCCTCAGCTGTCTTTTTCCCTTTTTGGTGGGACAAAGTCCCCTAGGGGAGGTAGGGACTCAGAAAATGGCCTGGCCAACACTCCCAGGATCCTGTCCTGGGAGAATTCCTACTCTGCCTAACTTGGCGAGGCCTCCCTTTTCTCAAGGCTCCTGCAGGCTGCCCTGTCCTCAGAGACTGATTTCAAGGGCTAAGGATACTGATGGGCTGCCTGGGGAAAACAGGGTGGGGCATTAAGAGAGAAGAACAAAGAAAGAAGTTAGTTGGACATGGCCCAAGATGGGACCAAGTAGCTGGACAGAACAAAGGAGGCAGAAAGACAGAGAGGCAAGAAGTCAGGGGTCAGAGTTTACTGCCAAAAGTGGGATGATTTTGCTGGAATGGACAGATGGAGGAGGCAGAGGACAAGGCAGGAGGGGTTAACAAATTTTCCTTTTACAGAAGGAGGATCCAGGGTGGTATCTCCTCTTCTCTAATGTCCCTTCTCTCCCTTAGTCTCCTCTTTTCCTGAATTACTACTATCCCTGCCCCCTCCAAAGCCTGGAACAGCAATTCTGCCCCAGGCTCCCCCTTCCTACTTCCTGACTCCCCATTTCTTTGGCTCAACTCCCAGCAGCTTCCCCCAGCCTTTTGGCCCTGCTCCTACTCATTCCCAACTATCCTAAACCCTCTCACTGCTTCAATTCAGTAAGTACTGACAGCCAAGACTTGCTTTTTCAGGAAACCAGAATTATCCAGGGTCAATCTCTGGCCCTACCTTAACCTGAGAACCAAATAGTTCCTGGAATATCTAGTAGTCTTTGAGTTCTCATTCTCCATGGGGTGGGGAGAAAGTAGAGGTAACATTTTAGGGTACTGGGAAAAATAGGAGTCCAGTGCTTGGAGTGGGAAGAGTGGCTAGAGAGGAGGGGTGGTATTAGAGAAAGGAAGCAAATGATTCCTTTGATTCTGGATTGGAGTAGATGCAGAAAATAGGTCTTAGGGTGGACTTTCAAGGTAAGGAAGTAAAGGATTTGCAAGCAGGGGCAATTTCTGTTCACCCCACCCCATGGCCACTTGTTTCCCCAGGAAATCCCTAGGAAGGAGAATGCAGTCAGCAGTCCCCTCCCTTTCCCAGAGAGGGACCACCTTCCCCTACTCCTGTTCGCTTATTCACTCACTGCCTTGTCACCTCCTGTCCCTACATCATATCCGCCAGAATGCTTCCAGTCCTCCTCCCTTCCCACTCAGGTCACTAATACCTGCCCTGGTGGCCATCCCTTCCTGTATCACCCCACCACTACCCTTTTGTAACTGCACACTTCGACCTGCCACATCCTCTGACTATCCCTGGCCTTAAGTGGAGGGGGCTGGGGCTGGAGAGTAAGACAAGGGATGAGAGACCAGAAGGGGAAGGAGCAAGAGGAGCTGTCACCAGAGGACTCTTACTGCCCCTTTCCATCCCCCTATCTGAGATGAAGACAAAGGGGGTGACTAAGCAGTGAAAGACAAAGGGCCTTAGAGCTGCAGCCACAGTGTATGTGTGTGGGGGGTGTTGGCAGCAGGGAGAAGGCACAAAAGATGCAGTGTCCTAGGCAGCCCTGGAGAAGCCCTCACCCCAGTCCCAGCTCAGCTGCCTCCTGGGCCAAGCAGCTCAGAGTTTATTCTCACTTCTCCTAGGATGGATTAAGGCAAATAAATACAACCTCCCTACACCCATCATCACTACATTTACTGTGTTTAAACTGTAGAGGGAATGAAGGCCCAGGAAAAGTGTGGAGAATGTGGAGGGAAAGGGGACCAAGCCCTTGTCCTGACTCTGTGGAGGCTGCCTTGTCTATCCCAGGTTTTTGTCAGTTCCTACAGCTAGGGATCTGGTCCCACCCTTTGCTACCGTTCCCATTAGGTCAATTTTCAAGCTGAAAATTTGGCTTTTTCCTCTTTCTCTGTAGCTAAAAACTCTGTCTCAGCCACTCCCTTGGTCTGTCAGCTCCTCCCTGCAGCGCTGCTGGTGGGCTGTGTCCCAGGGACCCTGTCTAGGGGAGATCTGGGGAAGGTCTCTTTCCAGTCTTGGGGGGGGGGGCAGGGGAGGGGACTGTACAAACTCAACCCGTGGGTGGCCCAGATGGAGCTGGGCTTGGAGGCAGAGGGAAAGACAGGAACTAGCCTCCAGGGCGGGAAAACATTTGTCTACGCAGAATTGGTATCAGAGTCCTGGTGCTGTTACATTTCTATGCTGTTGGCTACTACTGAGGAGGGCTGTGGCAGGGTCAGAAAAACATAAGGGAAAAGAGACTGACCAGAACGGAAGTGGGGTATTGAAGCATATCTAAAGGGCGCTTCCTGGGTCTGTGATTCTGTAAGTTTAGGAATGGGGGCAGATACCAGGGTCATCCACAAAGGATCTTATCTCCACCATCTGGAATGAGGTGGCTCCTTCGCACCCTGGTACCCCCCTCCACCAATGTTGGTGGCCTTGGCATCCTATTGTTCTGGAAGGAGCTCTCGGACCCACCCAGCTGTACTTGGGCCCCTTTCCCCTATCTGGATTCGGGACATCTGGAAATTAGCTCTTTTGGATTCCGTGGTAGGGAAGTAATTTGGCAAAGCCTGGGGCTACCCTAGAAGAGCAGGGCTCAGCTACAGTTGGAAAGCGAGCCGAAACGCAGGAGGAGGGCCAAGCAGTAATGGAACCGCAGCACCAGTGAGCACCGAACACCAGGCAGGAAGGCAGCTTCCAAGGTATACGCAGGTGGACTTGGCGACTGAGCGCGAAGTGCAAGGTCGCCTCAGGAAGGAAAGTCAAGTTTCTTCCAGGCACATGCCTAGAAAAGCCAACCAACGGCCGTGGGAATGACAGCCGTCACCGTTATTTAAGGGCAAGTGAAGCCGAAGCGCAGAACCCGGATGTCATCCTGTTTGCGGTTGACGGATCTGCCAGCTTCCAAGATGGCGGCCTCGTTGTGCTAATGCAAGTGAAGCCCGTAAAGAGGGGCACGGGAGTCACTTCCGCCCGGTTCTCCTTCTTTCGGCCTGCGGCCGTGGTAAGATGGCGGCGCTGAGGGCTCTATTCAGCCTCCGGAGCATCGGTGGCAGTGTGCTGCGGCCCGGGACTGGGATCCGACTGCCGATTCAGCCCAGCAGGTGAGACTGAGCGCAGCCCTCGATGCGCTCTCCCCAAGGCAAGGGTTTTTCGGATCTGAGGACACTCTGTGGGCCCTGTGACCTCCTAGGAAAGAATGACTCAAGTCTGCCACCCCCTCGTCCAGGCCTGATTTCTCAGGCTTCTAAAGCTGTGCCACCCACTGTGGCCAAGGAAGAGAAGAGAGTCTTGATCTTGTTCTGCCAGCGGTGAAATCAGTGGAGTGGGAGACCCTATTCCTCAACTTTAGTGATTTGAGTGCAACTCTCCTGTCTTGCCTCTTATGTTTCTCTCTTTCTCTCCCTCCCTCCTAACTGGAATCTTAGGTTGTCCTTGAATGAACAACTTTTTCATGTTCACATTCACTTGATGGGAATATGAATATAATGAAAATATGAAGGAGCTTGGATCCCTAACCTTGCATGTCCAAAGCTACACTGAGGTGGCACAGAAGAATCCAGGACAGCCTTACTTGGGCCTACTTAAAAGTGAATGGGGTGCAGGACTTAGTGGCTCACGCCTACGGGAGGCAGAGGCAGGAGGATTGCAGGTTCGAGGCCAGAGGCAGCCTGTGAAACTTAGCTAGACTCTGTCTCATTTTTAAAAATAAAAAGAAGGGCTGGGGTGCTGCTCAGTGGCAGAGTGCTTGCAAAGCATGCTGGAGGCGCTGGGTTCAGCTTGCTAGTAAGAAAAAACAAAACAAACCAAAAACGAAAACAAAAACAAAAAAAGGACAAACAAAGTGAGAAACCCAGCACTATTTAGGCCTTTTGTCTAGAATCTGTCTTTAACTTTCCAGAGGTGCTCGGCAATGGCAGCCAGATGTGGAATGGGCAGAGCAGTATGGGGGAGCTGTCATGTACCCCACCAAGGAAACAGCCCATTGGAAGCCTCCACCTTGGAATGGTGAGTGATTTGAGACCTGCTGTCTCAAATCAAACCCATCCTTGCCCCAAGCTGATTTCGAAGTCCCCGTAGGCCCTCTGTCTCAGGCAAATTTTAGTCTCTAACCTGTTTGCTTCTTTTACCATCCAATTCAACAAACGTAATAAAAGTTATAATAACAGGTGTTTTCTAGGTAGAGAAAGAAAGGAAGGACATTCCAGAAGAAAAGAAAGAGTAGGTCCCAGCCAATACCCAAAGATTACCAAATTTAAATATTTAGCATCAACTTTTTCCAAGTTCAATTTATTTCTATCTCCCTCTCTAGAAATGATGGTTTTACCACTGGCACTCAAATGAAACCTGCTTAAATAGAAACATTTTCCCCCATGGAAAGAAAGTAGCTCCTCCTCTTAGCCACCCCTCCTGCCCTGCCATCCTTTTTTTTTTTTTTTGAGATAGAGTATGGCAAAGTTGTGCAGGCTGAGGCTGCCTCAGGCCACAAATTGGCAATCCTCCTGCCTCAGCTTCCATGTCACCCAACTTTTTTCTTTTTCTCTCCTTCTCTGTTTCTTTCTCTTCCTTTTCCTCCCTTCATCCCTTCCTTCCTTCCTTTCTCCCTTCTTTCCTTCCTTCCTTCTTTGCCCACATTGGCCTTGAATTCGCTTTATAGCCCAGGCAAGTCTTGAAATTTCGATCTTCCTGACCCATCCTTCAGGGATTACAGGCATGAATCACAGTGCCTGGACCTCTTAACTTTTTGATTTCACTCAGTGTTACTCTCATTCTTCTAGTCCTTCAGGATTGAAACATTTTAGTCATCTTTGGCTCTTTTCTCTCTCTTGCCCTCTGTATCTTTGTCCAGTAAGTTGCCAAACCATGTAGATTCTTTCATGTTTCATTTCTGGTCATCTCTCCCATTTAATTTTTCATTGCCATCACTCTTGTTGAGATTTATCTTGTATTAGACTTTCCTTATTTCAAGAGTCTATTTACTGAGTTTCTGCCACTGATCTTATTTCTCTTCAGCTCTTCTATACAGTGTCATCACTTTCATCTTCCTTATACATCGCTTTGCAATGTCATTCTTTTTGCTTAAAAACTAGAGCACTTCCAGTTACCTTTAAAAAACTTCAGTAACAATAGTTGTTTATCATGTGCTGAGCATTTTTGTGTACATTATTTCACTTAATCCTTACAATAACTCTCTGAGACTATTATCCCAAATGTGAGGAAACTGTGGTTTAGGGAGATTGAAACTTGATCAAGAACACAAAGTCAGATTGCATTCAGGCCTGTCTGACTCCAAAGCCCATAGTGAAGAATTTTGGTTGAAAGTAGAGTCTGGTTTCAAATCTCAACTCTCCATTTGTCAGTGAATAAAGTACCTACAGTATTTCATAGCATCACTGTAAGGATTAAGTGCCTGGCACATGTAAGTCCTGGCACTTGTAAGTCCTTTGTAAATGTTAATTGTTAGTAATATCACTGATACTCAAACCACTACCTCCCATTGTTGTTATTGTTAGGTGCCATCAAGTTGAGTCTGACTTGTAACAGCCATATGTACAACAGAACAAACAATACTTGATACTCTGCCATGCCTGGCACTATTATCAGTGCTCCTCTGCTATTCATAGGGTTTTCAGTGGCAGATTGTTTTGGGAGTGGCTTGCTAGGTCCTTCTTCCTAGCCTGCAGCACCTGGGTATTCCCAGGCGGTTTCATATCCAAGGACTAACCAGGCCGACCCTGCTTATCTTTGGAGGTCAAGCAGGATCAGATGCTAGGGTGCTATGGCTGCAGACCACTGACCCCCTACTGCCTCCCAACACTACTTTTTTGCCTGTTGGGTAGTCCTGATAAGAGTTTTAAAGGTAGCCAGGTGCAGTGGCGCTTGCCTGCAATCCCAGCGACTCAGGAAGCAGAGTCAAGAGGATGTAAGTTCATGGCCAGAGCCAACTTGTGTAATAATTCAGCGAGACCCGGACTCAAAAAGAAAAATTAATTAAAAAAAAAAGGCTGGACGTGCAGCCCAACAGCAGAGCACTGGTGAATTGCAAAGTATGTACGAGGCCCTGTGTTCAACCCCTCAGTACTGGAGAATAAAAGAGTTTTACAGATATTTGCTTTTTTGCCTCGAAGATTTAGCTATATTGATTCCAAAGCCTAAAATATCTCTTTTTCTTCTACCTATCGGCATCATTTTTTATATTTAAGAATCTACTCAGATCTATGTACGTGAAGTCTACACAGTACTCTTTCCTCCCTTTAAATACTTAGTGGCTCAGCTGCTTACTTGGTAACTCATACATTTGACCTGTGTTACTGGTTTTTGACATGTACTTATTTCTCAAATGAAATTATAAGCTTCTTAAGGGCAAAAACTGTGATTTAGAGCTAGATTTGGTGGCACACCCCTGTAGTCCCAGTATTTGGGAGGCTGAGGAAAGAGGATTAATGTGAATTCAAGGTCAGCTTGGCTTATATAGTGAGTTCCAGGCCAACCTAGGCTACACAGTGAGACTCTGTATCAAAAATCCAAAAACCAAACCAAAACAAAAACTGTCATTTAGTGTAGGTAAGTCTTAAGTATATGTTTCCTGGTTGATTGGCCACTCATCAGATACATTTGGAAGGCATTATATCATAGTAAATAGTGTGTAGACCTTGGAGCTGAACAGGCTGTTATTCAGATCCTGGTTGTGCCACTTAACTTGCTCTGTAATCCTAGAGAAGTCATTTAAGCTCTCTGGCCTCAGCCTCTCCAATGACCTAATAGTAGTATCTACTACTCATTGTTGTAAAAATTAGATCAATTAAAATAAATGCTTAGAGTAGTAACTGACACATAATAAGGGCTATACAAGTGTTATCTATAATGATAATTACCATATATTAGAATCATGTGCACAGTGGAGCCACATAAGAGAATCCACATGTGATTCTAATCCACATCTGATTTTGTAGCCCTCTAAAATTGTTGAAAGGGTGTCGATTAGATTTGAGAATATATGCTATTATTAAAAAGATGTTCCTGGAGACATAGAGAAAAGAGTGAGATTCATGGTCTCTCATTAGAAAATTCAGATCTCCCTTCCCTTTTTCCCGTTTAATGGTCATCTTCCTACCTGTGTTGGAGTTGAGGAAATTAAGAAGACATGGAAGGGTAACATGGAAGATCTATGGGAGAGGCTTCTTGTTGTCTCTTGGGTTCCAGGGGAATTACCATGTGTCTATGAACTATTTCCCATTTCTCAGATGTGGACCCTCCAAAGGACAAAATAGTGTCCAACCTGACCCTGAACTTTGGGCCCCAGCACCCAGCAGCCCATGGAGTCCTTCGACTAGTGATGGAGTTGAGTGGAGAGATGGTGCGGAAGTGTGACCCTCACATCGGGCTCCTGCACCGTGGCACTGAGAAGCTCATTGAATATAAGACCTATCTGCAGGTGTGGGGGTGAACAGGGGCCTTTTGATGGGATCTTGGCTTTAATGTGGGACCTTGCAGGTTTGCTGCCTCAAAATCTTCAGGGAGAGGGGTATTGAGGGAGTAGCCCATTGAGATTATTAGGACAGTCTTGGTTGGGAGGATGGAAGGAAGTTTTAGGGGATGCTTGAGTCATTTGGACTTGTCCAAATGTTTGGAGGGGCTGGGATTTAGCTCAGTTGGTAGAGCGCTGCGCTATAGTCTCTGAGGTCCCAAGTTTGATTCCCAGCACCACAAAAATGGGAGAAGGACCTGGCAATCCACTCCCAAGGCAATCCCGAAACAGTCAGCCAGTGAAAACCCTATGAGGGTGGCTATGAGTCGGATACCGACTCGATGGCACCTAACAACACAACAACAACAACAAATGTTTGGAGTTGTTTGGCTTGTCCAGCATCAGTGCTTTGGAGCTGGAACCACATTCCCAGCTCTTCTCTGGCTGACTTTTGGCTAGTTCCCTTACCATTACTCTAGTACCTCAGTTTTCCTGCTCTTATACTGATTCATCAAAGCCAGTGTCCCTAAGCACAGAGAAAAGAGGACAGAGATGTCAGTTCTCTAGGACTAACAGCTGACTCTCATGTCTTCCAGCTGTCTTAAGTTTGTTTTTGAAACGCTCAATGAGTCAGAATGACTGGGAGTTGGTTTGTGACAGATTGCCATTTTTACGAGAACTATGTGACCTAAATAGCGAAGGTCAAATTTGAAATTGGATCTGGAATAGGAATCTAAAGTTTTTTTCTTATTTTATGAAGAAAAATCCTGAAAACAGAGGATGATAGAGTTAAGATATTGACCTAGCCCAGTGTTGGAGTTAACACTGACTACAATATGATTCCTTCAGGGAGTCTAGCAATAATGGATTCTGGTCCCAGAATTCTCAAGTTAACTCCTGTAGCATTATCCCACGTCACAGTGACATCAGGATGAGAACAGGCTGTCCCAGTGAGAGGCATCTCAGCTCCACCTCTTTCCTGGAAGTGGAAACTGATTCAGCAGATGGGGAGGACTTAGCTTTCTTGACATTCTCGGGGGAAGGACCTTTCTACCTGGTGCTCTGTCTTCCTTAATTCCCTCACTTCTAGATACTCTAAGACTGATTATCCTTTTCCTTTAGTATCTCAGTTTTAAGAGACTTAAGAGAAAAGAGAAAAACTTAGAAATCTAAGGCTCTCTTTGACAGAAGTCTCACTTGGACCAGAGGACTATTGACAGTGATATGCTGGAGCCAGTTCATACTAGCTTGCAAAAGCCTGAATGTTAAATTTTCAGGAATTTTGTGAGCCAGTTGTTGCACACAGTCATTATTAAAAATTAAATTACATAGATTATGATTTTTTAAAAGTTTACAATAATACACTATATTAAAAACAAAGATAAATACTCAAAACTTTACATGAAACATGGTACCCCATTAATATATACAATTTTGTGTATCAGTTAAAAAAGAATACATTTTAAAAATAATTTGACTCTCCAGGTGTGGTGGTACATGTCTATAATCACTGCAACTCAGGAAGTGGAGGCAGGGGGATCACAAGTTGGAGGCTAGAGGCACCCTGTGTAACTTAATGAGACCTTTTGCAGAATAAAAAAAAATTAAAAAGGGGATGGAGGTGCAGCTTAGTGGTAGAGCTCTTGCAAAGTATGTGCGAGGCCCTAGGTTCAACCCCCTAGGACTACAAAAACAAAAACAAAAAGCTTGAGAATTGAAAATGTTCAAAATTCATTACTTCCTTGTCATTATATTTTCCTGTGCTACACCTTGGGGAAATTTACCTTTTATTGTATCTGTACAGTGGAACTGCTGTATAATGGTGTGCCATGTGCTACACTCAGTTACATGTAGGTAGCTTAAAATTGGTCATGGTGAGGATATTTTCACCATGGAAATACGCAAACATGACAAATCAGGGTCTTCTCTTCGAAGAGTCAAGTTTAAATATTTGCCAATATATTACTGGTTATTGGGATGTTTCATTCTGCTTTGCTGGAGCTCCTGAAACTGGGAAGGCTTATGCAGCACCAACTTCCAGTGGCCCTAAGAGGAAGGCTTCTGGTAGCCAGACTATGAGGCTCCTAGACCTGTTAGATATGACCTACATTCCTCCCTTTTCACAGGCCCTTCCATACTTTGACCGGCTAGACTATGTGTCCATGATGTGTAATGAACAGGCCTATTCACTAGCTGTGGAGAAGTTACTAAATATCCAGCCTCCTCCCCGGGCACAGTGGATCCGAGGTATGCTGTGCCCCTTATTTCTGCTTTCCTCTGTGAGTACAATAAGCATCTTTCCCCACCCTTTCCTCATTGTAGGAGCATTGAACTCAGGCTTAGTATTCAGACTCCAAGCTCTGCCCAGACTGCTCTTGAGAATGGGTCCTTGGCTCCTAGTGTTCTTTCATTGTCTTTACCTCTCCACAGTGCTGTTTGGAGAAATCACACGGATTTTGAACCATATCCTGGCTGTGACCACACATGCCCTGGACGTTGGCGCCATGACCCCTTTCTTCTGGATGTTTGAAGAAAGAGAAAAGGTATGAGAAAGAGACAAAGGTAGGAAAAAAGAAAGAAGTATAGGAAGTAGGGAGAGCATGAAGGAGACAGAGATTAAAAGAAGAACGCATTTAGGGGAAGAAGGTATATTTCACTTGGGTTATATTCTTAGGAACTCTGTATCATGAGGGGTTGGTTGGGCATGAGAAGACAAGAAGGCAGGGCAGTGGGCCACCATGTTGTTGGACTTAGGGGCCCAGGACTTTGTCACTAATTCCCAGTGTGTCCTATCAAGATGTTTGAGTTCTACGAGCGAGTGTCTGGAGCCCGAATGCACGCTGCTTACATACGACCAGGAGGAGTCCACCAGGTAAGTGGGTTCCCTGCCTACCTTTCAGTGTGGGCCTCTTCCCTCTGTGACCACTGGAGGGCAGTGCTGACTGATAGAAACTAATCCTGTAGACCTGGGAGAAGTGGTGCTGAGCTGGTTCTGCTCAGTGGAAACTATGCTGTACTCAGTATCACCTCTGTTTGGCTTCTAGGACCTACCCCTGGGGCTTATGGATGACATTTATGAGTTTTCTAAGAACTTCTCTCTTCGGATTGATGAGGTGGAGGAGGTAAGATAGAAATCAATTGGAAAAATCTCTCTTTTACCCCCTAAAAGGGCTTTTGGAGTTTTAGTTCCCAATTATAAAGAATTATTGTTGTGAAGAGTATTAATATACCAGTTTTTGTGATCATAGATGCTGACCAACAATAGGATCTGGCGAAATCGCACAATTGACATTGGGGTTATAACAGCAGAAGATGCACTTAACTATGGATTTAGGTGGGAGAATACAGCTTTTCTCCTTAGAGTTGGGGATGGGAGTGGGATTAAAGCCCAATTACCTTGGGTTTTTGAGAAGTTTTGGTACCTTCCTGCCATTCCCTGAGTTTGTATCCCCTAACCAGAGTGTGGGGGAGGGAAAAGGGAGACTAAGGAAAAATGTACCTTCTTTCTGGTTTGTGGACAGTGATTCTTATGTCCACTATACCCTACAGTGGAGTGATGCTCCGAGGCTCAGGCATCCAGTGGGACCTACGTAAGACTCAGCCCTATGATGTTTATGACCAGGTTGAGTTTGATGTTCCTATTGGGTCTCAAGGGGACTGCTATGATAGGTAAGCCCCAGATCCTCTCTTACCTCATTGTCCAGCTTATTGCCCCCACCTAACTTTTCTCTTTGCCACTTTCTTCTTTGTTTTACTTGCCAGAAACTGTGGGAGCTTGTGTAATGTGTTAGGTTGCTTGGGCTGGGAGTATAGCTCAGTGATAGAGCATGTGCTTAGTGTTCACAAGGCTCTGGGTTTTATCCCCAGCACTACCTCCCCCAAAAAAACAAAAAACAAAAAAGCAAAACTAAGTTGCACATCTATGCATTTTATTTTACACTTACATCGTCCTTGTCTTAGATAGAACTAGTTTGAGCTGCATTAGATAGCTGAGAAAGCCAAAACATAAAAGTTAGGAATTAGCCTATAATAGTAGTGGTTGAGACTAGAGTCCTTCTGATCCAGTGTTCTTTCCACCAAATTCTAAGCTTAAAATTCCACTGCTATTTACTGACCCTGAGTGAGATTTGCTACTTTTGTTCTTTTTGTTTATTTTTCCATTTGAGTCCCCCATTCTGCAGTCCAAAAATTGCTTAAGAGAGGAAAGAGGAAAATTTATAAGCCATGGCCTGAAAAAAAAATAAGAAAAGTTGGGGAAGGATTCAATAGTAGAGTCAACATATTGCAAGATTTATATGAGCAGCTGAGCTAAGCAGAGATGCTGTACTAGGAGAAAAAAGTGAGGAATGTTTACCTAACTCTTGAGGTTGGGCAAAGGGCATCTTTCCAGCCCCCTGCCTGCCTCTCTGCCTGCTTTTCTTTTGCTCTGAGTCTGTCTCATCCACTTCAGGTACCTGTGTCGGGTAGAGGAGATGCGCCAGTCCCTTCGAATCATCTTACAGTGTTTGAATAAGATGCCTCCTGGGGAGATCAAGATTGATGATGCCAAAGTGTCTCCACCTAAGCGAGCGGAGATGAAGGTTGGCTTCAGTGAGAGGGAAGGCAGGTGGGGTATTAGAAAGGGACCATTGACCATGGAGTAATGTCCTTGGATTAAATCCTACCTTTCAGTTTTCCTTTTTCAAAGAATTCACTGTATAAGATTCTGAACCTCTTACATCTTTCCTCTTTTATTGTGTGTCTTCTCTGCTTATTGACTTGCATGAGGATTTTTAGTCTCCTCAAAGGTAGAGATTGTTTTCTGTGCTTGGGAAAGGCCTAGGGACAGACTTGGATATGGTTTCCTGATGCTTCCTTTTTTCTTCCCCTCAGACTTCCATGGAGTCACTGATTCATCACTTTAAGCTGTACACAGAGGGCTACCAAGTTCCTCCAGGAGCCACATACACTGCCATTGAAGCTCCTAAGGTGAGGAGAGGAGGGGAAGGAATGGGTGGCTAGAGGGAGGCATTCAACAAAATGCTCACTCAGTGAGCAACAAAATGCTCTGTCAGTGACAGAGAGGACATGGGATGAACAGAGAGGTTTTGTTGGCAGAGAAAAATGTCTTTTCTTCCTTGGACAGGGAGAGTTTGGGGTGTACCTGGTTTCTGATGGTAGCAGCCGCCCTTATCGATGCAAGATCAAGGCTCCTGGTTTTGCACACCTGGTAAGAATCAGTCCCAATGACTCTGACTCCAATAATTTATTGACCTTGGTTGAGGTTTTGTGTTTGGTTGTTTGGATTTTTTTTTTCTTTTGTTTTGCTGTGTTTTGTTTTTTGGAGGCAGGATTTTGCTATATAGCCCACACTGGCTTCCAACTTGAGATCCTCCTGCCTCATCCTCCCAAGTGTTGAGTTTACAAGTTTGTGGCTCTTGATTGAGAATGATGTTTTTCTTTTTGCTATGCTGAGTATTGAACTCAGGGCCTTGTGCATGCTAAGCAAGCACTCTACCACTGAGCTACATCCCCAGCCCTTGGTTGAGATTTTTATGAGCTCTCCTTCCTTCTCCTCCCACTCTGCAAATCTGTGTTAACACTGTTGCTATCCCTATCTCCCCAGGCTGGTTTGGACAAGATGTCTAAGGGACACATGTTGGCGGATGTCGTTGCCATCATAGGTATGAGGCCTGTTGTGTAGTTATTCTAGACAAGGGGTTTGAGACTCTGGTTGGACATAGAAACTGAACACTCCTGTTTAGCATAGACCATGTCATGGACTATAGGCTTCAATCCCTTGGACATAGTAATGAGTTATAGATCTTTGTTAATACCACTTCTCTGTCTTCTGACCTCTAGGTACCCAAGATATTGTATTTGGAGAAGTAGATCGGTGAGCAGGGGAGCAGCATTTGATCTCTTGCCTGTTCGCTTCCTTGATGGAGCTTTTCCCTCATTAGAAATGGGGCTGTGGGTGTGTATGTTTGTGTGTACACATGCATGTACATGTATACTTAGCTATACAGGCTTTTTTTGTATGTATTAGAAAAGATGAAATTATAATAAATTAGCCGCCTTGCGGCCCCATGCCCAAACTTCTGGTATGTCTTTCTTGGTGTCTTATGTTCATCACTATATATTTCTCTGTTTAACATAGGGCTCAGCAGTTTTTTCTGCTCATCTCCACCCCCTTTGCTGACTCTTGTCCTTTCCACTTCTCCATTCCCCATTTCCTCTTTTCCCCTCAATTTCCCCTCAGTTTCCCCTGTGTAAACCTTAGTGTCTACATAAATTGGTAAACTCCTCAAGTGAAGTTTAGTATAAAGTTCCAGATAGGAAGGAAAGGGCTATAGTAGGGTCCAAGGAAATCTTGAGGGGCAGTTTATTACAGATATATCTCTGAACAGGGGTGGGTGGAGTAAAAGATGGCGATGATGTAGACAGCCTTTCCCAAGCATGAGAGTTTTCTTGTTCTATGGGTAAATAGGTTGCTCATTGAAAGGCTGAGGCTTAAAGGCTAGATCTCCCAGCTTGCCTAGTTGGCCCTTCCGGGAGCCGCCTGGTCTCTAGTGCAGGAAAGGGAAGGGGCCAGTGTGTGGGGGAAGGCGTGGCAGGAAGGGGGGAACTCTGTGGTCAGGGAACTGCTCGCTGAGCACAGCTGCATAGTGCTGTCAGAGCGTCTGATCCCCAGCTGACGGCCTCTCAGCCCCATGCCCAACATGATTCCTGCAGTGGTCTTGCTCCTACTCCTTTTGGTTGAACAAGCAGGTGAGAGGGCTTGGTGAGGAGGGTTGGTGAGCTGAGTTCCAAGGTGGGAATCAAGGGCATGTATTGGACAGAGGAAGGAAGGCCAAAAGTGGGCAGGTGGGCAGAAGGCGGAGACAGACACAGACCCCAAGACTGGTCCTATCTAGCCCCAGTCCAGGCACTGCTTATAGTTCCCACCTTTATTGTCCCTGACTTACCTCCTTCCAGACTGTTTATGATTGATAGGAAGTGTCGGTTTGTATTTGTATGGCATGAAGAACCAGTCTGGGAAAGCTCCATTTCTCAGGATCAATATTACCTGTGGGGTGCCTTTGTTCTCTGCAGGAGATGCTGTCTAGCTAGTTAAATATACAAAGCCCCCTTTAGGACAGGAGTCTGACCTTGGGCTTAGGACTGAAGCAGGGGGAGTCAAGAAAAACAGACCTGATTGCTGTTTGTGGGGGTCATCACAACCACACCGTTTTGTCAACAACTGATAGGGTGCATAGCTCTTAAGGGTCTAGGAATCTAGGAACCTGAGTGTCAGCTGAGAAATACAGGCAGAAATGGGGAGGTCCCATTAGCTCTAAGGCTCTAGTATGTTTAAGAACTCTGATGTTTTGTTTACTTTGAGTTGTCTATGCTGGTGGTGTCTGTCTATTTTGAAGAGGATTGGTGGCAGTTGGGTGTTGGCAAGGAGGGGTTTGGTAAACTTTAGGGAAATGGAGAAATTGAAAGAGAATGCCTGGGGAGTAGTTCCACCAGCCCTGCTGAGAAGATGGAAGAAAGAATTAAGTGAGCGTGGTCTCTGCTGCCACAGGATGGTAGAGGAGGCTTGAGCACTGAGGCAAAAGGGAGAGAAAGCACAGTTTTTGGAGGCAGCAACCTGGATTTGAGTTCCAGCTCCGTAGCTTAACTCTGGCCCTGAATGAGTTACTTAGCTTTTCCGAGTGCCTGGGTTGCGTCATCCATAAAATGGCGATGATGATGTTTCCCTCACAGGGTAGTTTTGAAATTTACGCAATATCGTGTGTGTGAGAGTGTTGTGGAATAAAAAGTACTTTACCCATGTCAGTACTTGACCTGTGTTAGTCACATGCACCTTTTGAGTCCCAATTCATGCTGGAAACAGTCTCTGGAGCCCAGATCATATGTGGTTTTTTTTTTTTTTTTTTAATTGCACAAAACTTCCCATCTTAGAGGCCCAGGGTGAATAACAGGGAAGAGTAGTGGGAGGAGGAATCCATATTTTGGATTTAGCTTGTGGTCATCCCCTTGAGCTATCGTCGTTACCCCAGCTTTATGTGCAAAGTCAATGGTATGTATATAGGCTAGAAAAGTGGACACTTTTTTAGCTTCTTTTTTTTTTTTTTTTTTTTTTTTTTTTTTTTTTTTTTTTTGAGATAGGATTTCTCTGTGTAGCCCAGGCTAGCCTGGAACTTACTATAGAGACTAGGCTGGCTTCAAACTAATGTCAATTCTCCTGCCTCAGCCTCCTGAGTGCTGGGTTTACAGGTATGCATCACCATGCCCCGTTTTTTGTTTTTTGTTTTTTTTTTTAAGGAAAGGTCTTGCTATGTAGCTCACACTGGTCTGCAACTCATATCCTCCTGCCCCAGCATCCTGAGTGCTAGGATTACCAGTGTGCAGCACTATGCCTCACTTATTTTTTGGATTTTTTTTTCATATTTAAGTGTATTATGGGACAGAAAGCAGTGAGGCTGAGTAGATGGCCAATAATAAAGTAATTGCCTTCCCTCTCTTCCCCAGCTCACATCCTTCCTGTCCAGCCCTCAGCCACAGGTCACAGGACTTAGCAGAGACACTCCTGTGGTTTCTTCACTGAAATTTGCCACTGCCTTCCCCCCCCCCCCGCCCCCTCTGGGCTGAGGTTTTGGTCTCAGCCCAGGGAAATCAGATGGGTCCTTGAGGTGGATGAACTGCTCAATGATGTCTGAGGAAACACAGTGCTGAAAAGAAAGGGTTAGGGCTGAGAGGGAAGTCTTCAGCTCTTAGTATATGTAAGTCCCACCATAATAGTAATCCTTCACTCCTAACCTAGAGTGTAGGAGAAAAGGGAAAGATAAGAGAATTAAGAACCCAAGGAGGGAGATACTTGCTTTGGCTTCTGTCCAGTCCTCTCCTACCTCTGAGAGCCCTTTCCCTTCTCTTCTGAGCACCAACCCCCACCCACCCACTCATTGCCGTAACCCCATGGTCATCCTCTATCCCTACAGCGGCTCTGGGAGAACCTCAACTCTGCTATATCCTGGACGCTATCCTGTTTTTGTATGGTATTGTCCTTACCCTGCTCTACTGTCGACTCAAGGTAAGGTAGGGTGGGGCAAGGGTTAGAAGAAATGGAAGGGTGGCAGGTGTATGGACTGGAAAAAGAATTGAAGGGATTCTCCCACAATGGATAGAAGAGGATTGGGTCTCTAACTTCCTTTTTACTAATTACCTTTTCACCCCTGCAGATCCAGGTGCGAAAGGCAGCTATAGCGAGCTATGAGGTATGGACTCTCCCACAGCTGGGTGTCAATATTTTTTCAGGCTCTCAGCCCTTCTGGGGCTCTTGCCTCAGGTCTGAGGCCTCTGGGAGGGTGAGTGTCTTGGATGCTGCTCTGCATACAGCTCAGAGGCCCCCTTCTCACCTCTCCCTAACCCCCTGCCACCTAGCTAAGCCACAAGTAAAATATCTGGCAGGTGACAGGAAAGAGTGAAGCACAGGGTGATGATGAATACATTAGACAGCTGTGTCTTGTGTGTTGACGTGCGTTTGTAGCCATGTGGGCAAATGTATATTCATGTCACAGAGCAGCCATATGAGTGCCTCTAGCCTAAGGCAACTAAGGCTAACCCTAACCCAGATACTGCCTGGGTGGGAAGGAATGTGCTGAGGGCCCCACACAAAGGTGTGGGCCTCTGATGTCTTGCCCCTTCCCTCTCTGCAGAAATCAGAAGGTGTTTACACGGTGAGTGAACCTGCCTTCCCCATCCGGGGGTCAGTAGAAGAGGGTGGGATTTGGGCTGAACTTTGGAAGGGGCTGGGTCTCTGGGGAGAGTAGGGGCCCTGTGATGGGCTCAAGCTCTTGATCATCCTTTGACTCCCATCTTCAGGGCCTCAGCACTCGGAACCAGGAGACTTATGAGACTCTGAAGCATGAGAAACCACCCAAGGAGCTTTAGAAAAGATGTCCTTGGTCAAATCCTTCAGCTTCTAGTTCTCCCTGCTCTCATGGTTGGAATCACATATGCCTCCATGTTGTTAATGCTAGTTGACCCTATCCCTTTAATGATGCTAGCCTCCAAATTAATGTTTACTAGCTGTTCCCTTCCCTGTTAAAGACATGCTCAGCTGTTTTTCATTGATATCTATTCTCTTATCTCTCTCCCTTGCCCCACCCCTCTTCTCTTCCTCATCCTTGTTCCCTACTAAACAATGGAAAGGAAGTACCCCCAATAAAGTTGCCACAAAGTGGACTCTATTTGTTTGTTCATTTATCATATGTTTATTCAGCCTCTACTTAAAGCTAGGCTGGATACTGAAGGTACTTTTTTTTTTATTATTATTTTTGAAGTCCTGGGGGACTGAACCCAGGGCCTCACACATACTTTGAAAGTGCTCTACCACTGAGCTGCACCCCCAGACTCATTTTTATTTTTTATCTTGAGACAGGGTCTCATGCTAAATTATTTAGGCTTCCTCTGGCCTTGAACTCATGATCCTCCTGCTTCAGCCTCCTGAGTTGCTGAGATTACAGGCCTGTGGCACTGAGCCCAGCTTGAAGGTACATTTTTGAATAAGGCAAATTCAATTTCTGACATCAAAGAACTTACAGTTCGATGGACTTCAGGGCTACTTTGCTCAATCAAGTGATGAATGCTGACTGTGCCTGGGGGAGGAATAAGACCGTTGGCCCTGGGATGGAGCTGGAGCAGAGTATACTCCCTATGCTCCCACTCTGTTGGGGGTGTAGCTATATTTGAGGACATTAGAACCCAAGAAATGACTTCCGTACCCAACACGGCCTTTTGTGTTTGACAATTGAACCAAGGTTGGGTTGTGGGGAAACCTGTCTGTCCAATCCCAAATAGTCACTAATCCATTTAGTACTGATCTAGGCATGCATATGGGAGTTAGTATAGCTGAAAAGCCAAACATGCAGGAAGAGGAGGAATGAGATGATGAAGGGTATGGGAAGCCCTTAGAAGAAGATTTTATAGGACCAGTGTTTTCAGGGGATTCTGAAGCAAGAGACACCTTAGAAGACCAGATAAAGCTTGGAGGTGGGTAAGACAAAGGGGAACAAGTTAGCTCCAGACAAAGGTCCTCTTCCCCCAAATATGTGTATGGGTGACCCCTGTCAGTGCCTGTCCTGCCTATTTCCAGAGCTGCCAGAAAGCTCTGCCTGGAAGTATTTAAACCTCCTAAGATGCTGCCAGTTCTACCTCTGACTCAGAAGTCTTTCCAGAATGGGTCTATAGTCTCCAAGTTATCCCTTCCAACTCCCTGTGCTAGGCAATACTTTGCACTGCATAGTGACTTATATTTTTCAAACTATTTTTCAGTTAGTTGTACCATTTGGCCCACTCACTAACCTGCAGAAGAAATTCAGGCTCTTTGAAGTTAATTAACCTGTCCAAGGTCACCTTGTGAGTGATATGTGAGATCTCTTTGTCTTTGCACATTTTTCCACATGAGAAATAAGTAGATATTTTTAAAGAAGGGGGAAGGGAATGATCATAGTTGGTGAGGGTCTTGAAGGCCAGGCTAAGGAGGTTGTACAATGTATAGAAGAAATTGGAGCCATCTCCAGTCTCTGGAGGAAAGATGACTTCAGATGAAATATGAGAAATGAGCCAGGGTAGGGAACTGTTTTAAAGTAGGAGGACGGGAATGTAGCTCAGTGGTAGAGCACTTGGCCTTGTATGTGTAAGGCCCTGGGTTCAATTTCTAGTACTGCAAATAAATAAAATGGGAATACATTTTTTATTGGAAAACACCTCATTTTCCCTTGCCCTACATTTTGGGACTATACACTTCCCCCCATTCTCATAAACCCAGACTGATTTTCCATTCCATTTTGATTTAACCCAGGTATCACAGCTCCTAAATTTCTTTAGTTTCACTTGTCCACCAAGTTAGATACCTGTCAGGCTCTAAGATGGCTACCAGGCAAGTTCTATAAATAGCACCTGAATAATGGTGGAGGAGGGACTTGGAATAGGTCGTACCTACACAGAATCCAAATCAGAGGGTTCTCCTTTCTCTCCCCTCCCCTCCTCCTCCCCTCCTCTCCATGAATACTTTGCAAGTGCTCTTCCACTGAGCTACACACCCAGCTCTTTTTTTTTTTTTTTTTTTTTTTTTTTGTGGTACTGGGGGTTGAACACAGGGCCTCGTGCCTGCATGCTCTGCAAGTGCTGGACCACTGAGCTGCACCCTCAGCCCATTTTTTTACTTTTTGAGACAGGGTCTCGCGAAGTTACTCAGACTGCCTCTGGTCTCGAACTTGAGATCCTCCTGCCTCCTGAGCCTCTGGGATTACATGCGTGTGCCCAGCTCTTTTTTAAATGTTTTATCTTGAAACAGGATCTTGCTAGATTATGCAGGCTGTTTCTTGTCTCCAAATTGTGACCCTCCTGCCTCTGCCTCCTGAGTCACTGGGATTATACGCATGTATCACTCTGCTAGCTTTCTCTTTCTTTTTTAGGTAGGCTCTTACTATGCTGCCCTGTCTGGTCTCAAACTCCTGAGCTCAAGTGATCCACCCTCCTCAAACCCCCCTACCCCTTCACCCCCTCCGTGAGTGCTAGGACTATGGGTGCATGCTATCTTACCAGACCAAATTAGAGGGTTTGTTTCTTTTGTTTTGTTTGTGGTACTTAGGGGTTAAACCCAGGGCCTCAGGCATACCATGCAAGCACTCTACCACTGAGCTGCACGCCCAGCCCATTTTTTAATTTTTATCATAAGATCTTGTTAAGTTACACAAGCTGCCTCTAGCCTCAAAGTTGCGATTCTCCTGCCTCTGCTTCCTGAGTCACTGGAATTACAGACATGCACCTCCAGACCCAGCCAAATCAGAGATTTTGAATGGAGGAACTAGAGCACTTTGGGGGAGAAGAGGAAACCCAATCTTTTTTATTGTGGGAAACAAAGTATTCCTCTGGCTCATAATGAAAGGGAGGGGCTTAGGTCACACCAATGCGCTCCTTTCTTCCCCCCTTCTCTTCATAGAATGATTTAAGAGGAAATTCCAAGGGGTATCCTCATTTCCTGTGACCTCCAGGAGTTTTGAGATTGAGTTTTTGAATCCTTCATTCCTTTTATGGTTCCATGTCCTGCAGTGAGGCTATAGAGCCATTTCCAGTCTTGTAGGAGACTCCTGGGGTTTAGGGAAGAATCACAGGCACCCCCCCCCCCCCGTCATTTCCATTATTTATCTCTTCAGCCCTTTCTACACACCTCCACACTAAAACCTTTCTCCTTAGAAGCAGATATATCTTTTTCCTTCTTCCTACTCTTCCCCCTCTCTACTACTTCTTCCAGTCACCCAAACACATGAGGCTCACAGTTTGACTCCTTTCGCATTTATTGTAGAAAATGGTGAGTAGGCAGGGAACAGGCTCCAGGCCTGGCCAATGGGTGTCCTAGGGGCCAGCTTGGGTTGAAAGACAGTGGTCTGGAAACCTCACTGAGTGGCAGGCTGTGATTTTTTGGGGTCCATGAAATTGCTCAAGAAGTTCATCAGATCACTTCCAGCCTTCTTGACCAGGGGTGTCAGCTGCTCCTGTGTCTTTTCAAAGTAAGTCCTGGATAGGGGAGGGATTAGAGGTCAGTGGAAAAGACCCTAGTCATTGGAAGGGACTTTGTTGGTGGTGGGAGGTCAGAGAAGACTGATCTATGTCCCCAAATTATAGACCCTGGTCCATCTTGGCATGGTAAAACCTCTAGGAGGAGAAACAAGTCCTCCACGGGGCAGAGGAACATACTATCCAGATTTTTGAAATTCAAGACCAACTTCCCATTGCCCCTAAGAGTTAAATGGGGTCTTTGGGGGACAGAGGAATTTTTTTGTTTTTATATTTTAAGCCTAATCCTCTGTAATCCCTACTCCTGAGTTCAGACTCTTGTGAGCTTTCCCATCTTTGCCTCCTTTTCACCTCAGTTCCATAGCCCTTAAACCCTTTTCTCTGAGACTTACTTGGCCTGGGCCTGAAGCTCTGAGCCTTTGGCCTTCTCTACCTGGTCCTTGCCATAGTCAGTCACAATCTGAAAGTACTGAGAGACCATGCTGTGCAGACTTGGCTCCTCTGCCTGTCTCCAAACCAAAGCCCCTGCACACATACACACATGCACACTCTTCTCAGCTGGGTCCCCAACAATGAATCCTGGCCTCCTACCATACCTCTGCCAGTGCCCAACCCAGCCTTTAACCTCCCAACCAAACAGGTATCCAACCAGGACTTTGGATGGATTTTCTGGAGTTTAAAGAGGGAATGATCTTCACTTTGAGCCCTTTGGTTGCCAGACCTAGGCAAGGGAGCACAAGAAAGATGGGTGACCAACAGCCCCAGAACCTTCTCTTTTTTGGGCCCCCTCTTCATATCATACCTACCTTCAAGGCTACAGATGGTGAGGAGCAGCACAGTCATTGCAAGCAGCTTCATGGCGTTAACAGTGGAAAGGTGACCTAGGAACAGTGCTGAGAGTAGGGAAGGACACTGAAGTCAAATGGGCTTCAGCCCCTCCCTAGGGATTCCACCACCTAGATGCTCACTCCAACCTGCTTCCTTCCTTTTTCACATTTAAAGCCTGGTCCCCTTAGCATGCTGCCCAAATCTCTTCCTCCCTCACTGTACCTAGTCAGTGTCTCTGTCCTTGGTGTCTCTTCCTGGTCTGGCTAGAGAGGCAGGGGCTATATACTTGTCCACTTCCTTACTCCCTGTCAGGTGACAGAGACTGTGGGGAGGTCTGGTGAGGAAGGGATTGTGTTGGAGTAAACACTTTGTTGTGTGTTGGAGTAAACACGAAATGGGGGAGGAGAGGACAAGCAATGGGGGACTCACGGTGATGGGGTGAGAAGCAGGGGTATGGGCCTTAGAGGAGGCCAAGAGGGTATAGTTCAAATCTGTTTAAGATCTATGCTTTTGGGATCAGGGGCTAAAGTCCTTGGATTTTTATGTGACAGGGAAGCAGAATTCCTAGTTGTTATTCTGGAAAGTTCTGACATGAAGTTTTCAGCCTGTGGCCTCTCTTTTTCATTGTGGGTAGATTTCATCTCCCCAACCCTACTTCTCTTCACTGTGACTTGGCAGAGAGGAATTTCAGAACATAATAAAGTAAAAGGGAATTGAAATAAAGGGCAGCAGCAAAGGGAATGGGGATTAGTGGAATGAGAGTCAGGATTAGAGGGCAGGTGCCGTTGATTCTGTCCCTTTTTGAGTTAATGTGTAATGAGGCAGGGACAGAAATCATGAGAGCCCAGAATGACCTTCCTGGGTGCTGACCAATGAGCACACTCTACCCCCAATAAAACAAATTTAGAAAACAGCTTCTGCCCTCCTGCTCCCAGAGCTCTTGGAGGAAAAAAGATGAGTAGGAGGATTCTGCCATGATAAAGGTTGAAGGTGCCTGATCATTTGATCACCTTATCAGTTTTTGACTGTGGTCAGCCAATATTGAATCAGCAGGGGCAATAGTATCCTTCTGGCTAAGACCCAGCCTTTGTCTCAGCCCTAATTGTGAGGGAGAGTAGAGATATATTCCCCAGGCTCACAGCATTTGGGTAGGATCAGCTAAATAGATATGAGAAGCATTTTGCTCTTTCACCCCTTTGTACTGGAATGTTCCTGAAAGAGGAGGCTGGAGGTGTGGAAGCTAGTAAGAGAAGTAGCAACCAAAGACCAATAAATCTTACTCCATTTTCAGTTATTCCCCTCTGGAGCATATAGTGCTTGAGGATTACTCTATTGTTTGCCCCTGACCCTGGAGTAGTGTGCATTTTGTGGGCTTGAGTCACATTCTGGGATTCCAGCCCAGAAACTCAGAAAAGGAAAGGTTAACTACGAGAGGGAGGCGGGGGGAGCTCTTTCAGGAAATGTTGTTGTTGTTGTTAGGTGCCGTCGAGTCGAGTCCGACTCATAGCGACCCTATGTACAGCAGATCAAAACACTTGCTGATTCTGTGCCAGGCAAACCATCTTATTTATGTTTAAGCCCATTGTTGCAGACACTGTGTCAGTCCATCTGGTGGAGGGTTTTCCTCTTTTGCGTTGACCTGCCACTCTTCCAAACATGATGTCCTTCTCCAGGGATTGTTCTCTCCTGACTACATGTCCGAAATATGTAAGACGCAGTCTGGCCATTTTTGCTTCTAAGGAACACTCTGGTTGCACTTCTTCTAGGACAGACTTGTTGGTTCTTTTGGCAGTCCATGGTATATTCAATAGACGTCTCCAGCACCACAATTCAAAAGCATCAATTCTTTTTCTGTCTCTCTTGTTCAATGTCCAGCTTTCACAACCATATGATGCCACTGAAAATACCATGGCATGAGTCAGACGCACCTTCGTCTTCAATGTGACATTTTTGCTTTTCAATACTCTAAAGATCTTTTGCCACAGCTTTTCCTAGAGCAATGTGTCTTTGGATTTCTTGACTGCTGCTTCCACGGGTGTTGATTATAGAGCCAAGCAAAGCAAAATCTTGGACAACCTCAATCTTTTCTCCATTTATTGTGAAGTTGCGTGCTGACCCCGTCATAAGGATTTTTGTTTTGCTGATGTTTAGTCATAACCCATATTGAAGGCTATGATCTTTGATCTTCATCAGTAAGTGTTTTAAATCCTCTTTATTTTCAGCAAGCAAAGTGGTGTCATCTGCATAACGCAGGTTGTTAATGAGTCTTCCTCCAATCTTGATGCCACATTCTTCCTCATAAAGTCCAGCTTCTCGGATTATTTGCTCAGCGTATAAATTGAAGAGATAGGGTGAAAGTATACAGCCCTGACGCACACCTTTCTCAACTTTAAGCCACTCAGTGTTTCGCTGTTCTATTTGAACAACTGCCTCCTGGTTCATATACAGATTTCTCATGAGCACAATTAGGTGTTCTGGTATTCCCATTTTCCGAAGTGTTATCCATAATTTGTTATGATCCACACAATCAAATGCTTTTGCATAGTCAATAAAACAGACATCTTTTTGATATTCTCTGCTTTCAGCTAATATCCACCTGACATCAGCAATGATGTCCCTAGTTCCCCACCCTCTTCTGAATCCCGCTTGATTTTCGGGTAATTCCCTGTCTGTATACTGCTGCAGTCGCTTCAGGAAATAGTTCTGCCAGAACCTGCTCTTCTACCCCAAACTCTCCCATTTCTATTCCACCAAGAGGGCAAGGGGGTGAACACTGAGAGGTGGAAACTCCAGAGGGAGGTGTGGGGTCTGTGAACCAGGGAACAGCTGTACTTGTAAGTAGTAGTCATTTGAGGTGTACAATGGAGGGCTGTGAGGATTCCCTAGCGGTTCTATGAGGTGATATGAATAAGATCTTAATAGCCGTTCTCTCAACTGTCCTTCAAAAATGCAAGTCTGAGGCTGGAGACGTAGCTCAGTGGTGGAGTGCTTGCTGAGGATGCACAAGGCCCTGGGTTCCATCTCAGCCCTCAAAACAAACAACCCCGCCCAAAACAAAACAAAAAAACCCCAAGTCTCCAGGCTGTAGTTTCACTTTTCTCATGGGCAGTAGAAGGAGCTTCACTGATCCAAGCGACAAGATGTTCCCTCTAGTGTCTTGTATGCTCACAGGTTTGTCCTGACCTTCCAGAGGCCGCGCGATCTAAACAAGGCCTTCTACTCAAGTCTAATAAACCACTCATCAAGTCCAATTTGCAGCTTGCAGCGCGGGATTGAAGCTCTGGGGCTGTCAGGTCTGCCACTCTTTTGCTTCCTCCTCTCCCATTGGCTACTTGATGATTGAGAAGCGTTCCACCGGGTGTTGCCCAATCAAGGCACAGTTGGGTCTTTCTTAGCTTCCTTTGCCCGGTTCCAAGATGGCGCTCACAGACACGCTGGAAATGGTGTGTGAAGCCGCAGTTCTGCCATCACTCAAGATGGCTGCCCCCATCAAGATGACTGCGGTGTGCTGGGGACAGCAGAATGGTCTGAGATGGTAAGGGCTACTGTTCCATTGCGGGCCTGGCCTTGGGACGTGAGAATGAAGAATGGAGAGACTTGGAGGCTAAGTGAATTCTGTAGTGGGGGCTAGGATTAGATAACAGGAGAGAGGACAGGGGTGACAGGTGGGGGTGAGGTATCAAAGATGGAGCAGGAGGAGTATGCTTGGAGTTCAATCTCTGCATCCGTGTTCTGTCCCCCAACTCTTCCTGTTCCAGGGCTAGCATTGGGCCATGTGGAAGTTTCTGACACTGGGGAGCCTGATGTTGGAGGGTGGGTTCCGTGGTGGGTAGAGGAAGCAATAGAGTGTTTTCCTAGGCTAACCCTGACCCCTCCTTGTCCTCTGGACTAAAATGGGGAACACATTGGGCCTGGCACCGATGGGGACTTTGCCCCACCGGAGCCCCCGCCGAGAAGAACCTCTGCCCAACCCTGGGAGCTTCGATGAGCTGCATCGGCTATGCAAAGGTGAGAACTTGGCATTTGGGTGTCTCAAGTTGAAAGGGAAGAGGAAGAGAGGGGTTTGAATACTGATAGCCAGTGATGGGAGTAGAAAAGGGAAGATCACCCTGGGACAGCCAGCATCAGGGAGGATTAGCATTTCATTGCAGGACTGGAAAGGAGGTCAATTCTTCCAGTGCTTCATATGGGATTGAAAGGGGAGACTACCTCTTTGGGTAGGGGTTCCTTGTCTGTGCTTATTCTTTCCTTCTCCCTCACCCTCTTCAGATGTATTCCCAGCACAGATGGAGGGAGTGAAGCTCGTTGTCAACAAGGTTCTGAGCAGCCATTTCCAGGTGCTCTCATTTCTCTGGCTCTTACTATTCCTTCCTGCCTGTCCCTGGATCCTCTTCTCCTTTCCTTTGTACTCTAGCCTTAGCCAAACTATGTGGCACAAAAGAGGGAGGATGTGGTGCTCTCTTTACCTCCCTTGCCTGTGGCATTTGTTGATTTAAATGCAGTGAACCTCTGCGTATGTTGTAATATTTGGGATTCTTAAAAGGACACTTGGATGGGAAGAAAATGAAGGGTGGGATGAGAGATTGAAATGAAGCAGGAAGCTCTCTCCTCTTCTGACGTCTCCTCCTCTGACATCTCAGGTGGCTCACACTGTGCACATGAGTGCCCTGGGCTTGCCAGGCTATCACCTCCATGCGGCCTATGCAGGGGACTGGCAGCTTAGCCCTACTGAGGTGAGGGGTCTACAACACCTTGATCAACATCCTAAAAGTCCCCTGGGACCTAGGTCTGGAGGAGGAGGAAATGTGTATGTTATGGGGAAGAATGGGCAGTAACCTGATTCTGTGTGGCACTTCTGAATGGAAAAGTGAGAAACCTGTGTAAAAATGTCAGAATTTGTCTTTTTTGCCTCCACCAGGGGGCGCCCAGTAATATTAATGGTAATCTTGAAGTAGTATTTAGGTTTAGGCTGAATGCTGCTACTCAGCTCAGCCTTACTGTATACACTCCTCAACAGGTGTTCCCCACTGTGGTAGGGGATATGGACAGCAGTGGCAGTCTCAACGCCCAGGTCCTGCTTCTGTTGGCCGAGCGGCTCCGAGCTAAGGCTGTCTTCCAGGTGACCCACAGTTCTTGCCTCCATCCACTTGAGGCACTTTTCTTTCTCTTGCATGAGTATCCTTACTTGCGGGACACAGCGGGAGGAGCAAAGGCAATAGTGATCATAAAAATAGGGAAGGAGATTTTACTTTTTGCTCTCCCCACCTAGACACAGCAGGCCAAGTTCCTGACATGGCAGTTTGATGGCGAATATCGGGGAGATGACTACACAGCTACTCTGACCCTAGGAAATCCTGACCTGATTGGGGAATCGGGTGAGCAACTGGAACAGTGTTCTTCACATCTTAGCTGTCCATTTGCTAACGTTAGCCACACCTCTTCATCTTCTCTAAAAGTTTGGGATTAGAAAAGGAACTTCTTGGGCAGAGTGGGGTGGGGATAACTGGGAGTGAGAGTAGGCCTGACTCTTATCTCTATGACTGACTCCGTATCTTTGCACTCCCCCACAGTGATCATGGTTGCTCACTTCCTGCAGAGTCTCACTCATCGGCTGGTGCTGGGAGGAGAACTAGTTTATCACCGGCGGCCAGGCGAAGAGGGGGCCATCCTGACTCTGGCTGGGAAGTACTCAGGTACAGGGCATAGATGAGTAATGAAAAGGAGGAGCAGTTCTGGACTTTCCTTGGGTTCCTCACCTGTGTCCTACTATAGAAATGCTCTTTTCCCTCTGTTCTTTGTTTTTTACAGCTGTACACTGGGTAGCTACGTTGAATGTGGGATCAGGTGGGGCCCATGCAAGTTATTACCACAGGGCAAATGAACAGGTAAGACTACTGATCTCATCCCCTAGTCTAGCAAGTCAGTCATAATCTTTTGCCCCTCTAGACCTCCCCAGGCTCTGTTGGCCTCATATTCTTCCTGTGCACACTAGGTATACATTTTCATGCATGCATTCATTCTGCTGATCCTCTGTCAGGATCATTCTAATTTTTACTGAGTCTGATCCCTCTTTGCCTTCCTTGCCCTTCCCCTCCCCTTCCTCTTCCCTCCCTTTCATGCCCTCCCCTTCTTTCCCTTACCCTCTCACTCTTTCTCTCTCTCCTTTCTTTTTTGATACTGGGCTGTTAAAGCTGTGGCCTGGTGCAGACTTTTTAAGCGCTCTAACACTAAGCTGCACCTTCAGCTCCTTTTCTATTTTTTATCTTGGGACAGGGTCTCACTAAGTTACATAGGCTGCCTCTGGCCTTGAAATTGAGATCCTCCTGCTTCTACCTCTCAAGTCACTAGGATTACTGGCATGTGCCACCGTGCCCAGCAGCCCCTTTCATTTTTGTGCATATTTTTCAGGTTCAGGTTGGAGTGGAATTTGAGGCAAATACAAGGCTACAAGACACAACCTTTTCCTTTGGTTACCACCTGACTCTGCCTCAGGCCAACATGGTATTTAGAGGTAAGAGTTATATTGACGAATTTGGAGTGGTGAGGGATTTGGGGGCACAGGGGAAGGAAAGCCCTGCCTTACTTCTGCTGACTCTTTATTCTAAGCCCTGTTAAAAACGTAGTCAATATTCTCTTCCCTGATAGGCTTGGTGGATAGTAACTGGTGTGTAGGTGCTGTGCTGGAGAAGAAGATGCCCCCCCTGCCTGTCACCCTAGCCCTCGGAGCCTTCCTCAATCACTGGCGCAACAGATTCCATTGTGGCTTCAGCATCACTGTGGGCTGATGTGGTCCCAGAGCCAAACTCCACAGCAGCTGGGACCTCTGAGTCAGGTGCCCTAGGGCCAGAGACTAGGCTCCTCTCCAGAACCTACTTTGCTGGGTGACCTCTAGGTCCCAGGAGCAGAGTGGGGACCATGCCCTCCTCAGAACTGGAGCTGCTAGAGGGTCAGCTGATGAGGCTGTGATTTGGGGCTCTCACTTCTGCTACCAGCCCCACCGTCATCTTCTACGTGCTCTGTGGCTCTGGACTAAAGGAGTAGGGTTAAGGGGTATGTCTAGCTGAATTTTCCACATCAGTTCCTTCTTTGTTTTCCGCTTCAGAGCAGAAAAGTCTGCATGGGATTAGCTCCCCATCCTGTTTTCCCATCCCAGTTCTTCCCAAGGCTGAGAAAGGAGGGCAGAAGAACTAAATTTTTGGCCTTAACAAGTGGGGCCCACCACATTCCCCAAAAGAGCTTTACCTCTTAGCCCTCAGGCTTCCTCCTTCCCATCTTCTGTGCTTCCAGAGAACAATTTTTACCCCAAGGTCACCCTCAACTCTCTCCCCGATGGCATGAAGAGGCAGTTATTGCTTTAATCTTTGATTGCAATCAGTGAGCTTCCTTTCTACTGGTCACAATATTTGGTCCCAGCAATTTCCCCTTTCC
>VMDO01016512.1:0-47661 GCA_007922755.1 Pedetes capensis
TACTTTAATGTAATTAAACTGGAAATCACAATGCCTTATAGATGGCTTATGCACTTAGAATGTCAATTAGTAGACCCATACTTACAAGATCTTTGTTATATCACAAAATTTTTAACAATTATTTATATATTACATTAAATGAAAAATTAATATTAAGGTGTATATTTATGATCTTTAGTCTTTTCAATTTTAACTTTTTTCTCTACTTAATGATGTCACATGGATGATAAGAACTTTATGTATTAATATAGAATGAAAGTGATAATAAATGGTATTTTGTTAGCTATAGAAGTAGGGGGCTGAGATTTAGCTCAGTTGGTAGAGCATTGCTCTGCAGTCTCTGAGGTCCTGAGTTTGATTCCCAGCACTGCAAAAATGGGAGAAGGACGTGGCAATCCACTCCCAAGGCAATCCCGAAACAATCTGCCATTGAAAACCCTATGAGGGTCGCTATGAGTCGGAAACGACTCAATGGCACCTAACAACAACAACAACATAGAAGTAGGAGTTAATGATACAAATATTGGGAGTACCCATAAAACAACATGTTGTCATGAAGAAAGAACTTAGTGATTCCTGAAAGTTTATTCCTATTATGGAGAAAAATGTTTTCATCTACAAGAGCATGATGCCATTACTTAATCACTTGCTATTATTTTATCCTCTTTAAATCTACATTTAACAATTCCCTTTTGATTATTTGTATTACTAACTTGTTTGACCAACGGGAAAGCATGGACTATTGAACTATTTCCAATGATGAGAATAGCTGTTATATTTCTCAGTATAAATTAACTAATCATAGGTTTCATACTACTTCAATCACTTGTGAGTTTAGTGGAGTTCATAATCTTTATGTTTAATCAACTTATGTACACTGATAAGATCTCTGAAAAAATTATTGAACTGTTGTTAAGAAAGGGAGGGAAAATGGAAGCTAGGGAGAGAATCAAATGGAGTCTTCTATAATCTGACTTACTTAGAATTTTCTTCTACTCAATCATTTGCCCTTGGTTTCCAATGCCCTTTCTGTTGTACTTACTGTCTTCTGAATGAATTATTTCCTAAATTGTGGTACCTAGCATAATTTTGTAGAGTTACAAAATGATTTAATATGACTTTAAATTCTGCTTTTTTGATTTACAATTATCATTAATGCTTACAAATGTTACTACATAGTCTCATTAATTATTTCTATGGCTTCATTAATACATAATCAAGTATTTGTAACATAATTTTCTTACCATTGCCATATGATGTGTTATTTTATTTCCTGTTTTAAGCCTCCCTTCTCACTGAATTATGATTACTTTTTCATTAAAATTGTGTGTGTGTGTGTGTGTGTGTGTGTGTATTAAGTATGTATTGGGGGTTAGAATTGAATTTTGGAGACTTGGAGTTCTTTGTGTAAATTATCTTAGATTTCAAGAGTTTTTCTGATGTTGCTCCTTTCTTTTTGCTCAGGACCATCTTATATTTTAACATGCTTATACCAGTTACCTGGAGAGCTTGCTCAAATGGATTCTGGGGCAGTGATTTAAGATACTTTGTTTCTATGAAATTACCATGCAGGCTTCCAGGGCTGGCGAAGATGGTGTCAGGTCACTGAGAGGTATCTACTTCACTGATTAAACTAAAAAGTCTGAACAGAATATGAAACACAACTGGCTGAGAACTCTGAAAAGCAAACAGTAGCAGAAAAAATGGAAATGGAGTCAATTACAAGTATACACTATAAGGAGGGCAGTTTCCTGTCTGTCATGTCTTTTATTTCCTGGATTTAATCCAAGGATGATCCTGGTCAGGGAACTACAAAATGACAGTAAAACAATATAAATCCGGAGGGAACTTTCTTTCTGTTCAGAATACTAGGAAAGGGAGCTGTTGCTTATAGAGAATATATTCTTGTTGTTGTTACTTGCCATCGAGTCTGGTCTGACTCATAGTGACCCTAAGTACAACAGAAGGAAACACTCCCTGACACTGTGCCATGCCTGGCACTATGTCAGTGCTTCTCTGTTACTCACAGGATTTTTGATGGCTGATTGTTTAGAGATTGTTTCTGGAGTAGGCTGCCAGATCCTTCTCCCATATTTTGGTTGTGCTGGGGACCAAACATAGGACTTCAGAGCATACAGAGGAAACACTCTACCATCTGAGCTAAACTCCAGCCTATAAAGAATATGTGGGAGTCATCATATCTTTTTCTTTTTCTTTTCTGCTGTTTTCACTAGCCTACCATGAGGGCAGTCCTAGTCATGGAGCTACCCAGCTGCTGTGGTGGTGGCAGTGCCATTAGAGGAGGAACTAAAACTCAACTGGAAAAACTTTGGTCAGTGAACAACAACAACAAAAAAAGTGTGTGTGTGTGTGGGGGGGGGGGCCCTGCAGCAAAAAGAGTATATATAAGATTCTGATCACCATTTCCTTTCTTTCTTGCTACATTTTATTAAAGATGGCTGCAGCCCCATGGAATTATGCAACAGTGCTGAAAGCTAAGATTCTAATAGGAATCAAGGTTTTCAGTCCATGGGAATCAGAAAAGAAAGTGTAGGGGGATGTTGGGAACTTGAGGGTGTGAGGGAAACTCCAAGAAGGAGATCCCCTAAATCTATGTGTTAACTGAATCCATTGCCAAGCTAGGAATCTGCAGAACATATCTAAAGCCCCAGGTCAAAGCCTTTGAGAACTGAAATATGATATAAGACACTAAATTACACAGGTTGCCTCTGGCCTTGAACTTGTTTTCCTCCTGCCTCTGTTTCCTGAGTCCCTGGGATTACAGGTGTGAGCCACTATGCCCAGTCTTCCTAGAATTCTTAGGGAGGAAGGTTGGGGAGGCCTGGGGAGAAGCACTTCTCAGGAACTAAAGAGTATGTAGTTTCTATTTTCTTCTTTTCCTCTCCCTTTCTCCAGTTGCTGGTAGGATTATTATCTTACTGGATGTGTGAGAATTTACTTCATCAGCATTCATTGATGTTTAATATTTATGGGATAAACATGCAATGAATTTTCCTAGCTTTAGGTTTCTGAAACTCAGAAGCTTAGGCTTGTGCAATTATAAGTCAACTATTAAAACTTAAAATCCAAGACTTGATCATTTTTAAAAGAATGTGTTCTAGGAACATCCTTTCCCTAGGGCAGTGATAATAAAATGTACAGCCTGATTTGGAGAAAGGTCGAGGACACACATAAAATGCAAATGAATCAAATCTGTCAGCTCTTCACAATTTCTCCAGGTCTGTGTGAAACAGGGACAGTGGATATCTACTTTGTATGGTGGTTATGATTAAATGAGTCAATTCGTGACATGCATGTGCCAGTTTCTAAAATTAAGAATCTATTCTTCCTTGTTTACTCATTATTTCCACCTCTTTCTTACACAATTGGTATGAACTTTGAAGTGTCATCTATCTAAAGAGAATGGAAAGATGTCTTAAGGTTTATTCAATTATCTAAGAAATGATTCAGAAAAATAATATGCTTGCAGAGAAGCTTAGGCCCAGTGCACCAGAGTAGAACACCACTGGCCAAACGCAGGGGGAGGACTTTCTTGTCCCATGTTCCCAATGATGGCATATTAAAACTATCCATTCTTTTTTCCTGCCGATTAACCAAGATAGATTTTGGCCAGAATATACTTTTAAAAGTATATTCAAAATTATATTCAAAAGTATATTCAAAATTATAAAAATCCAAGGATTATGGAGCTTTGGAAGAAAGTATATAAGACAAATATTATAAAGAATTTTGTTGCAAAGATTGCACTGGGAACCAGTGGATTAAACAACACACAATGCAGAGCATAGGAACTAACTACTGGCTGAGCTGATCTGCAATAGGGGATTTATAGCTCACTGTCAAGGTGCACAAAATTTCCTCTTACTGCAAAGGCTATGCATACTAATCAGATCATGGATTCTATGCCCTGTATGTGATTGTGGAGCAACAGAGTATTATATTTGTGTATTTTTGCACATAATTAGGTTTTGCTGACCATCATTTTTGGGACCAATAATCTTTTAAATTAGAGAGCAGCCTGCAAGGTGCCATCAAATGAGATATGCTGTAATGAGAAGAAGTCTATACTGACCATAATGCCTTATTAGCACTTATAGTATTATATTTCTTTTTTCAAAAAATTATTTTTTCTCTTTCAATACAAGGCCAAAAGTAGGTAGTGTATAGCGGGTGTGATGAAGTCTCTGGGACATAAGGCACCTAGACTCCTGGTTTCCCGCTTACCGTCTTTATGTATAGCTTCTATCCTAAGATCACTTGCTAGAGATTCTCTAATCATGGTAAATATACTGTCTTCTGGGTGGAAAAGGTGTGTGTGTGTGTGTGTGTGTGTGTGTGTGTGTGTGTGTGTGAGAGAGAGAGAGAGAGAGAGAGAGAGAGAGAGAGAGAGAGAGAGAAGAAATATACAGTTTGCCTACATTCCACCAATGATAACATTTTATAAAACTATATATAGTATAACCTCACAGCCAGGATAATTATATTGGGATAACTCACCTATTCTATTTAAGTTGTCCCATGTTTTCCTTGGTGTGTGTGTGTGTATGTGTTAAATCCTATAGTTTCCTTCCATGCACAGTCTCATGTACCCACAACTACATTGAAAAGACTGAATAGTTTCAATAGCACAAGGATTCCTCCACATGGCTTTTTAAAATCATAACCGTCTCCCACTTGTCCATCCATCCTTCCATGATCCAATCCCTAACCTCTTGATCTATACCACATTTCTAAAATTTAATCTTTCAAATGGACTCATATAGTATGTAACCTTTTGAGATTTGCTTTTATTTTATTTAGCATAATTCTCTGAAAATCTATGTAAGTCATCATGTGTATTGAGCTTATTTCTTTCTGCAGTATAGATACATCACCATTTGTTTAATCATTAATCTGTTGAAGGATATCTGTTCTGATTTTGATTTTGTGCTATTACACAGAAAGATGCTATAAATATTCTTATACAGGTTTTTGTCTGAACATGAGGTTTCATTTCTCTGGGATAAATGCCCAGGAGTACAGTTGCTATGTTGCAGGTAATTGTACACTTAGGTTGTTAAACTGCCAAGCTTTTCTTCAGAGTGTCTGCATCATTTTACTTTCCTACCGGTTATATATACATAATGCAGTTTGCTTATCCTATCCAATTTTTAATGTAATAGTAATAATGATTTACTCCAGTGACAAAGTATGACAAAGAAAGTCATACTTTCTCTTTATGAACAGTTATTTAGTTGGTGTTTGAGGATAAATGTCATTAACATATAATAACCATTGTTGTTCATAGGTGCTGTAGAGCTGGTGTCTGACTCATAGTGACCCTATGCACAACTGGCAAAACACTACTGTCAGTGCTTCTCTGCTATTCATAGGGTTTTCAACAGTAGATTGATTTTTGGGAGTGTGTTGCTGGGTCCTTCTCCTAAAGATAACCATAGAGATATCATTTTAATATTTTCTCTGATAATTTTTTATTTCAGAAAACTCATGACTATTTACTGAATTTATTCACTCCAGCATCAATATCCATTACCTAAAAGGCTGTATTTTATTTCTTTTGGAATGTTTCTGAATGGTGCTTTCCTCCTACCATAGTTTGGATCTGAAAGGTCCCCCAAAAGCTGGCATGTTAAGGCTTGGTCCCAAGTCTGTGGTGCTATTGGGAGATGGTGGAAACTTTTAGAGGTAAGGTCTACTGGGAGGTCTTCAGGTCTTTGGGAATGTGCCCTCCAATGGGACTGTGGGATCCCAGTCTCATCCTGTTCTGTCTTATAATTCCTGGGCGTGATTCCTACTGGAGCTTTGCTCTGCCACATGCTTCTACCATGAAGTGCCTCCATAGGCTCAAAGAAACAAGGCCAACCAAAAATGAACTGAAGCCTCTAGAACTGTGAGCCAAAATAAACTAATTCTATTTATAAGTTGAGCATCTCAGATATGTCTTAATAGTGATAGTAAGCTAGCACACTCTATAGTCAAGATTAGAAAAAACTAATTCATATTAAATATCCAGCCAGGTGGATAGCTCTATAAAATGGCAGCTATAAACACAAATATTTTCAATGCTAATGTTTGTAAGTAATGAAAGGAAGGATTAGATTTTTAATTCTGGGATAATGAAGTAAAAAAGCTAGATTACTGTAAATTGTGTAGACATGTAATTTATTCCTTAGCAAGTAATACCATCTAATGAATTAAACAGGACATACCAAAATTTGTCTCTTAAATATAGGCACCTTAAACACCATAACACCCACTTTAATAATCTTAGCAACCCTAGGGCCCCAGACCCTTGTGTACTACCCAACTCAGAGAAAGTTCCTAGTAAATATTTAACACAATATTATAATTCTAGCAAAAGTGATATTTTGATTGAATTTTTTTATGTCAACAAAAGTTGAAACTCACTTTCTTGGCCCTAAATTTCCAGTTAAT
The DNA here is from genome assembly GCA_007922755.1 of Pedetes capensis. NCBI lineage: Eukaryota > Metazoa > Chordata > Mammalia > Rodentia > Pedetidae > Pedetes > Pedetes capensis. The sequence continues at coordinate 6,457 of VMDO01016512.1, forward strand.
TACCAGAATTAGAATTAATGAGATTATTTTAGTTAATACTTATTGCTCAAGAGTGAAATAAATAAATAATATATTATTTCTACACAAATTTCTGTACAAATCTAAATAAGATAAACTTCCATGTGGAGTAAGCATATATCTAGATGCAGATGAGAGGAGAGAGAGTTTATTTCTTGACTCAAATGTTAATACCAGAATATTATACTTCTCATGGTGCTGAATGTAAGATTTTCACTAAAGATACTGATATATGTAAATTATAGGTTGAAATAGAAAATTTACAAGTGTTTTAAAAATGTAATTCTGGCCTTTAAAGAATTTTGGAAAATTCCAAGTGGCTCTTATATACTGAGAACAAATCATGGGAAATTGTTTGAACTCAGAGATATATTGGATTTGGCTCATTGTTTATTCGGTTGGGACTAGAAGTAAAACTGTGAAAGAAATTGTGAAAGAAACAATATTCTATGTTTAATGGAGAGGTCATATCAAGGAAAAAATTAAATAGGCTTTATTTGTGTGATTCATATAAATAACTCTGGATGATCCTTTGAAGCCATCTGATTCTTCACAAAGGTGCCAAAGACATACATTGGAGAAAAGATGGCATTGTCAACAAATGGTGCTGGACAAACTGGACTTGTAGAAGACGGAAACTAGATCCCTATCTCTCATCCAGTACAAAAATCAATTCAACATGGATCCAATACTTAATTTAATCCCCAAAACTTTGACACTGCTGGGGGAAAAACAGAGAAAACACTTCAAGATGTAGACATAGATAGACTTTCTGAATAGGTCTCTAATAAGTGAGGAAATAATAGTAAGAATTAACAAGTGAGATTGAATCAAATTTAAAAACTTCTGCACAGCAAAGGAAACAATTACTAGAGTAAAGAGGAAGGCTACAGAGTGGGAGAAAATCATTACCAGCGATTCATCTTACAAAGGATTAATATCCACAAAATATAAAGAACACAAAAATTAAACACCAAAAGACCAAATAATCTAACAATAAATGAGGAAAATAATTGAATAGATGGTTCTTAAAAGAATAAGTACAAATAGCCCATAAATACATGAAAAAATTTTCAATATCCTTATCTATCAAGCCATCAATCAAAGCTACGATGAGATTCCCTTTGCCCCAGTCAGAATGGCTATTATCAAGAAAACAAACAATGAATGCTGGTAAAGATGTGGAGGAAAAGGAACCTTTATATACTGTTGGTGAGAAATCATTACAGAAATCATTATGGAGGTTCCATGAAAAACTAAAAATAGAACTTCTATATGATCTCACTATACTATTCCTGGGTGTATTTGAAGGAATCAAAGTCAGCATATGATAGACATATCTACAACTATGTTTACTTCAGCACTATTTACAACATTCAAGTTATATAATCAGTCTAGGTGCCCGTCAATGGATGGATGAAGAAAATGTGGTATGTATGCACAATGGAGTATTATGCAGCCATAAAGAATAACAAAATCATGTTGCTTACAGGAAAATAGATGGAACTAGATATCATAATGTAAGCAAAATAAACCAGACTCAGAGACAAACACTACATGTTTCTCTCATATACAGAATCTACATTAAAAAAGAAGATGTAGAAGCAGAGGGGGTACATTTTTGGGGAAGGAACCATTGGGAGGAGGAGGAAGATAGGGTATGTCATGGGGGGTTAATTATTATCTAGGTACACAGTATATATGTATGGCGATGTCATATTAAAGCCTATTATTTTGTTCATTATTTTGCTTATTAAAATTATAAAAAATACAGATGAATTAGTGAAAAGGGGATGAATATATAGATGCATAAATAGATTGCCTTATTATCTAATAGTTTATGTAGGAAGTTCTGAAATTTTCAATGTGGTCTGCAATTATCCAAGTAATTGAAAAGGACATTAGTTTGTGTATTTATACCACAATTTTACTACATAGCACATAAATTAGCTTTTCAAAAACTATTCTATTATTAAAGGCATAGTAAATCTCTTGTTGTTGTTGTTGTTATGTGCTGTCAAGTAGGGTCTGACTCATGGCGACTCTCATAGGATTTTCAATGATTGACTATTTCAGGATTGTTTCAGGAGTGGATTGCTATGTCCTTCCCCTGTGTTTGCCATCCTGGAGCTCAAATCCAGGTCATCAGAGAGTGTGGAGCAACACTCTACCAACTGAGCTAAATCTCAGCCCTAGTAAATCTCTTAGTGGTTACAAATAAAATTCAGACAAAGAAAAAATGTTCTGCTATTCTGAGATTCTTAGAAGATGCAAGTTTGCCTTTTCTATCCATTACCACCACTGTACTTTATGCACAAATACAGAAGGTATTCCATATATATTGGTCTAAATTTATTGAATCAAAACTTCAGTGGAAAAATACAAGACTATGTGTTGATAAGTTAAAGATACTATTTGAAATCATATGCATTCATCCACAATTATCAAACTATTTTAAGCCAAGGTATATATATCCAAATGTATGTCTTATTATTCTGGATAATTTGAATACAGGCACCTTTTTTACCTTGAATTACTGATGTGTTTATGGTTGAGTGCTCATCTGGGTAGATAAATACGGGGCTCCAAGTAATTTGGTATCTGTTTTGAGTTAATAAAATTCAGCATGCTTCTTTCTGAAGAAGAGGACGAAGAGAAGGAGAAGAGGAAGGAAGAGGGAAGAGAAAGAAGAGAAGGGAGGAGATGGAAATACCACTGAGGTACTAAAAGTCAGCTACCAACATGAGAGAGCTAGTTAGTGCAGAGAGAAGAGCAACAAAGACATAGTTGGCATGGATTAAGTGGATAATTCTATGAAAGTATTCACTGTAAGAGTTTCACATGGCAAGAGATGTTCCATAAGGAAAGAGGAATTTTTTAATTTGGTGGACTAGTAAACATAAAAAAATGAAATGTGGTTAAAAATACAGTATGTGTTTAAATAAAAAAATTAAAAGATGCATTTTGACTAATCCCTCCTCAAAACACTCCCCTCCCTCGGAACACTCTTATCCCATGATTCTTGCCACTTTCTGAAGCTGTTCTGGCTGTCTGCTTTTGTGAATGTCTTTAGCATCACTTTTTCATCATGACAGTGCCCCATGTCATACACTGCTTCTGGTATGGCAATTTGTGTCAATTAAAAACATTTATGGCATGCCTTTATCCACTTTATCTGGGACCCTGCAACTTCTGGCTTTTCCCCAAAGTTAAAATGACCTTGATAGGTAAGTGTTTTGAATCAATTTAGGATGTCAATGCAGCCACAACAGAGCAAATTATAGACACTCATGAAAGACTACCAGAACCGCTTCAGGGAGTGGCAAGAACGATGGGATAAATGTGTTCAGAGCCAGGGAGAGTATTTTAAGGGGGATTCATGGCAATGTGTCTTTCACTATAATAGTTTTTAAAAGTTAAAACATTCATTCACCTTAGCTTTTGACCATACCTCATATTAAACATGAGATCAAAACAAATTTGCCAAATATTTCTGTTACAATATAAGGATATATAAGAGCATTAAAAATACAATGTCATCTATTATACTAACATCTAAAGAAATAACAATTTAACCTAACAACAACAACAGCAACAACAACAGAGAACTAAGAAGGATTTAATCTTATTCAAGAACAGGTTTCAAAATTGGATACATTTAATTTAATGAAAAAATCATTTCACAGTTGTTTTTATTATTTTTCCTAGAATAGCAAGAAATACATCATAGATTGGTACCAGTATTGGGATAATATCACCTCCCTGTGAGACACATTTTGTTTGGTTTGTTTCTAAGGATATATTGATTATAGAAGAAAAGCCAATTTAGTGCTGTTCTAGCAACATGGCTTGCTGTCCAGTTTATGAAGTGGTAAATATAATGATTCAGAATGAAGTTTCTAATAAGGTCTTCCTCAAAATGGTAAGTTTTTTCCCTCTTCTGATGAAAAGCAACACATTTATTTCTCTTTCAAGTCTTATTTTCTTACTACTGTGAGGAGACTTTGTAGATGGTGCCAGGGGCTGGGAACATAATAATGACTAAAACCACAACTGAAGAATAAAAGTAGAAATTATATAGAAGGAATGGTATATTTTTTTTCCCCAATTTAAGTTGCTGCTGCTTGTATTGTTGGTATCCAGTTATGTGAATAGGTTGGAAAGAGTTAATAGAAATCATCCTTTACACTGTGTGTTTCCAACCAATGTCTCCTTCCTCCTCCCAATTGTACCATTCTGTGTGATATAATATTTTAGATGTACAGCTAAATAGAAGTTTGATTCTTTTTAATTGTAGGAAGCCTTTCCCCCACATCCTAGAATTAACTTATATTCTAATTTTAAGATCTTATCTCCTAATAAAGAATATTTCAGAATATTCAAGTCTTCTGTTTTTGAACATTGAGCCGTTGATTCCTACATTTATCTCATGTTATTTAGAACTGTAAGTTTACAGAACACTGAAAGATTCATCATCTGATGTTAAGTAAAATTTTATATAGTTTTGTGGAGTGGGCTGGAGAATGTAGTAAAAAGTACATGTAATTGTGTGTATACAGAGAGAAGTGAATTGAGATTGTTACTGTTAGGAGCTCTTTTAAAAAATGTGAATAGATAGGCCTTCTTATGTTAACTTCCAAGCCTCCTTTTGGTCATTCCTGCTCCACATTTTACTTGAAGCTACCATCGCATTTTAATCAGATTTCTTAAGATACCTGAGATACTAATTAGACTATTGCTCAGCATTTTAATAGTTGTCTGTGGGCCAGCAGATATGTCTGGTACAATATAAGGTAAAAAGTTGAAATTGAAATCCTCATAAAGCTGAAACCATCCAAGGATTTCATTCTCAGTGAAAAGTGGACTAGGATATAAGAAAGAAATTTTTTTTATCACAAGCTTAACTCTGGAAAGAAAGGATACTTCCCACAAAAATTTATAACCTTCCATCTCCAATATATGTTAATTTGGAGTTCTGATGTTCAACAGCAGTGTAGTGTTGGAGATCCACAGCTAAGAAATTAACATTAGTGAGTCAGAGTTGGTAGTACCTGAAGGTGACTGGCAAAAAATGATGCAAATTCTTTCTTTGGCATAATATATTCTACACAGGCCAACAGGATTCCAATAGAGAAATTATAACTGAACTTGAACTAGCAATCCAAAATTACAAATTGTAAAACAAAGACCCATCACTAATGGCTAGCAGAATTTGCAAAGAGTAGAATAAGACCACTAAGAATTTAAGATATTAAAATTATATACAGAATATGTGACAAACATGTTTTAAATGTCTTTTCAAATATAGAATCAAAATATAAGAAATAAATGAGACATTTATTTTAAAAAGGAGATTTGAAAAAATCATATACTTCTAAAAATGAAAAAAATTCATCCAAGTCATTAAAATGTTAGCAATTTCCTATAGCTACTATAAGAAAGTGTCTAAAACTGGGTGGCTTGAGGCAATGGAAGTTCATTGTCTCACAGTTCTTGAGGCTAAACATTAAAAATTAAGGTGTTGGCAGGATTGATTCCTTTATGAGCTATGAGGGAGAATCTGTCCCACTCATCTCAGCTGGTTTCTGGTGGGTTTCCAGCAAATTTGAAATTCTTTGGCCATGACAGCATTCCAATTATCACATAGCATCCTCTCTGTGTTGGTAGATAAGGTAAATAGTAGACTTAATTTGATAAAGAATTTCTAATTTGAAGGATAAACCTAAGACATTCCTTTAGATTTGATAGACAGTGATTAGCAATAGGAACGAAAGGTTAGGACACATAGAAAACATGATGAGAAGGTAAAAAAAATACATTTGATTAGATTTCAGATAGCTTGAAATGTATTTTCTTAGAAATTGCCAAGAATCTTTTAAAGAGATGAATCTACAAATTCCAAAAATACAAAAATACATAAAAAGTCTCTATGTAGGCACATAGCAATGAAACATCAGAAAACAGACAAGGAAAAAAATCTCTTCAAAATAAATGTAGAAAAATACTATGTAGTGTACAAGTAAACCGATGACTTAGTACTGAAGAGTAGTAGTGGAAATGACATAACTACAAATAAGAAAAAATTAGAGAGCATAATGAGATATTTTCATATGAAAGTTGATAGATTTTACCATAAATAGAAAATGTTAAAGAATATATTTCAGGTAGAAAGAATACAGAGATATCAAAGGAAATTACCAAAATGTCCAAAGAAATAGGAAATATAGAAATTAGAAATTTTGAGGATATATTAAATATCATCATAAAATGATAGTAATGTGTAATAGAATTAAGCCAAAGTAGTAGCAAAGTTCTGGACAAAGATAAAATTCTTTTTTTTTTAAATGGAAATTTTAAATGTACACCTTAATGTGATTCATTCTGACATGCTTTTTATTGTGACATTTCCATATATGCATTTTGATGTACATTATTCATATAGGTTCCCCCTTACCCTCCCATATGTTTCCCCCCCTCCCACCATCCCCATCTAAGTCTTCTCTTTTGCTTGGTAATATTTTTCCATATGTCTTTGGGTTCAAGTTCTGTTTAAGATCGAAACTTTTCCTGTAGTGATCTTTGTTTTTATCTTGTTAGAATAATTGCATGCATTTTCTAGACCATTTATATTGACACCATTCTTATCTTTTTTTCCCCTTTTATTTTGATCCAAACTTTGAATAAGATTTTTCCTTCTTATAATTTTGATTCAGCTCCCACATATGAGTGAGAACATGTGGTGTTTCTCTTTCTGAGCTTCTGTTTGTTCACTTAAAATAATTTTCTCTAATTCCATCCATTTTGCTGCAAATGACCTTATTTCATTTTTCTTGATTGCTGAGTAGTATTCCATTGTGTATATGTACCATAGTTTTTTTTATCCATTCTTCTGTTAAAGGGCACTTTGGTTGATTCCATAGCCTTGCTATTGTGAAAAGTGCTGCATTGAACATGGAGATGCAGGTGTCTCTGTGGTATCATGACCCATCTCCCTTTGGGTATATTCCCAACAGTGTTATAGTTGGGTCATATGGTAGGTCTATTTTTAGTTTTTTAAGATACCTCCATATTGATTTCCACAGTGGTTGGACCAATTTACAGCTCCACCAATGATGTAAGAGTGTTCCCTTTTCCCCTGTAACCTTGCCAGCATTTGTTGTTATTTGTTTTATTGATCTTGGCCATTCTTACTGGTGTAAGGTGAAATCTCTCCAGTTGCTCAAGAAATTGCAACAAGAATAGATAAATGGGATTACATGAAATTAAAAAGCTTCTGCACAGCAAAAGAAACAATTAACAGAGTCAAGGAAACCCCCATGGAATGGGCAAAAATCTTTGCATTTTATACATCAGATAAAGGTCTAATTACCAGAATTTATAAAGAACTCAAGAAAAAACTCCCCCAAAACCAAATAATCCAATAAAAAAATGGGCAAAGGAAATGAGTAGACAGTTCTCAAATGAAGCAGTCCATAAAACCATGAAACACATGAAAAAATGCTCAACATCCCTAGCCATTGGGGAAATGCAAATCAAAACAAAGATAAAATTCTTAAATGGAAAGTATTTGATAGGACTTAAAACAATTGGGGTTGAGCTATTGGTTAGATTTAGACAATGAGTATGAATATTATAATTGTAAATTTGACCACTAAATATCAAAACAAACAAAAAATTCTGTGTGTTGCAAAAATAGTATATGTTGTTGTTTTTGTTGTGTGCTATGGAGTTAGGCTGACTCATAGTGACCCTCATAGGGTTTTCAATGATTGATTGCTTAGGGAAGAAAATAGGAACATATGAAATGGATAAAAATGGCAGACAGCTGGGTGCAGTGGCACATGCCTGTAGTTCCAGCAGCTTGGGAGGTGGAGACAGGACGATTGCAAGTTTGAGGCCAGAGGCAACCTGTGAAACTTAGCAAGATACTGTCTCAAAATAAAGCGTTAAAAATGGGCTGGAGATGCAGCTCAGTGGTAGAGTGCTTGCCTACCATGTATGAGGCCCTGAGTTCAACCCCCAGTACCTAAATAAATAAATAAGAATAGTAGACAGTAAACTCATAGAATTAAATTCAAATATACAATAGTATAAATGGACTAATCTTTTTAAAAGGAAAATGAACATGTCACATTAAAAAAATCTAAGCCCAAATAATAAGGTATTAAAGGATTCACCAAATTATAAATTTACAGAGTAAAATTAAAAGACTGGAATGAACCTAATTGGTGAATTTATATTTATGTAAACTAAAATAGGATTTCATTGTTAATAACAATGCTGTTATGGGTAAGAAGTGATTATATAAACATAAGACATAATTCTAAACTTGTATGCCATTAATAATATACTCTTTATATACATCTAAAGAAAATTTGAAAGAATTATATTGAACAGATAACAAATATACCATAATGGGTGGAAGTTAATGGCATATTTTCCATTTAAATTTTGATTTGGCTACCCTTTACTACAGGGATACAAAATTTAATCCAACAAAGCCAGGTGTGGTGGCTCATGCCTGTAATCCCAGCAATTTGGGAGGCAGAGGCTACAGACAAGTTCAAGGCCAGTGGCAGCCTGTGAAATTTAGTGACTCCCTGACTTAAAATAAAAATAAAAAATTGGCTGGGATGCAATCCTAGTGTCAGAGCACTTGCAAAGTATCTGTGAGGCCTTAAATTCAACCTTCAAGTATTGGAAAAAAAGAAAAGAAAAATGACTTAATCCAACTGTAACCAAGTTTAGGATAATAAACATATACTTAGCCTCTACCTGGCAATTATAGTACTTACATTGTTCATGAGAATATAAAAATGTATAGAAATAGTATGTGTGTTACACTATAAAACAGATATCAAAATTAAGTGAATTATTATTTAGTAATGTAGCTGTAAAATTTAAAAGCACACTTTTAAATACTCATGCATCAAAGAAATATCCAAATAGGAACATAAAAATCCTTTAAATGATACAAATTTTTATCAGATGTTCTGCGATGTAGCCAAATTGATATTATCCCTTTTAATGGTTCTCCTTATTGAGGGTGAGAAATACTGAGAATCAACGAGATGTACTATTTTTTTTAATAATTTAGTAAAATAATAGTGAATCTAAAGTAAGTATATAATAAGAAATTAATAAATACTTTTTGGAGTTTCAGAAGATACTTTCCTGCTGACTTCTAGACTTTTATTTCTGATGAGAAAACCACAATAATTCAAGTTATTATTCAGAATGCAACATATTGCATTTTCTCTAGTTTCTTTGAAGAACATCTTTGCATCTGGTTTTCAGCATTTGCACTGTGATAGGATAAGGTGTTTTCTGTGTTTATTCTCTTTGCTGCTTCTTGACACTTGCACAGATTTGTATAAATTTATGTTATCCATCAAATGTGAGAAGTGTTGGACTATTATTTCATCATGTATTTTCTCTGCTTCCCTTTCTTTTGGGCCTTCCACTATCCACATAAAAGAACATTTGAGATCATCCTCTGAAGTTCTGTTAATTTTTCCAAGCTATTTCCTCTCTCCAATGAGTCTATTGATCTTTGATCTATTTTTGTGTTCTTACATTATTATTATTATTATTATTATTATTATCATTATTATTACCAATTTTTGTGGTACTGGGAATTGAATCCATGGCCTTATACATGCTGGGCAAGTGCTTTACCACTAAGCTGCATTGCTAGCCTGTTTTTTTTTATTGGAAATTTTTAATGTACACTTTAATGTGATTCATTCTGACATGCTTTTCATTGTGACATTTCCATATATGCATTTTGATATACATTATTCGTATAGGTTCCCCCTTACCCTCTTGTATGCTCCCCCCCATCTAAGTCTTCTCTATCATTTGCTTGGTAATATTTTTCTATATGTCCTTGGGTTCCAGTTCTGTTTAAGGTAGAAACTTTTCCTGTAGTGAACTTTGTTTTTATCTTGTCAGAACAATTGAATGCATTTTCTAGACCTTTTATATTGACATTATTCTTAGCTTTTTTTTTTTTCCATTTTATTTTGATCTGACCTTTGAATATGTGGGAGCTGAATCAAAATTGCTAGCCTTTTTAAAAAACTGTTTTTCAAGATACGGTCTTGCTAAGATGCCCAGGCTGACCCCTGACTTGCAATCCTTCTGCCTTAGACTCCTGTATAGATGGAAGTACTGGCACACCTGGCTTGTTTCCTTAAATTCTGATGTTCCTTCCCTACATAGGCTTTTGTGTATTTTTTTTCCCTTTTACTTGGAATTAAAATCACCTTCTATAACCCTTTCTACCTAGTTAACTCCTATGTATACTTCAGGTGTCACTTCAAGTAATTTTTTGTAAACCTAAGACAGGCTTCTGTTTCATTCTTCTTACTGCTTACCTCATTTTATAATAATGCATGTGCTAATGTGATTATTTGATTATATCCTGATATACCCATAAGTTCCATTGAACAGGCATAAATTAAGTTTCCCCCATTATGGCATAGCTCCTGCACAAAGCATACATACAAAAAATGTTGAATAAAAACTTCAGGTTTTGTCTTCTATAGTCTTATCAACCTGTTCATCTGTGTTTCCTGTAGACAAGTCAAATATTCCTTAGCCTCTCTGTTTACCTTGCCTTGATGAACTACAAACTTAAAGAATTGGAACATATTTTACCAATGGATCTATTCAACTGTAAAATGTCATTTTTCATCTGTTCATGGTTTAAAAGTTTGAAATTCAACAGAAAATGTGTAAGATTATGTCTTTGTTTTATTTCCATTTTCTTAATGCTAAAAGCACAATAAGAGGGAATGGAATATTGTCCATCACTGATACCTACTTAATTTATATGTTTTAGGTTATAATTTTTATAATTATAATTAGCACAATTTTGTACTTTTCTCTGTCCACAAATTACTTTGTGTGAATGGAAGTAATAGCTCTATAGAAATCCACAGTCCTAAAAGAAAATAGAACTCAAAATCTCAGCTATACCTATCATTTAAGGACATCCAATAGTTGGTAAATGTAGCAGAAATATATTACAATAAGCTCAGAAATACTGATTATAAATTTACTGAACTGCCTTAAAGACTTTTATCAGAAACTAAGAAGTTATAAAATCATTTGTAACCTTGTATAACTAAACCACAGTTATTCAATTTAGAGAATTTCTTTTCAATGCTGGGGGTCAAACCTAGGGCATCATGCATGCTACTAAGAGATCTACCACTGAGATACATCTCCACCAAGCAAAAAATATTCATTTTTTGAATTTTATTTAGTTTTCTGGACCTTTATGTGTGATCTCTCCACATGATGAAAGGCAAAAGTTAACAAAGAATAAAATATTACAAGAGAAAAGTCCATGCTGCTGGCTCCAATAAATGCCAAACTAACATTTTATTGCATGCCACTTTGCTGGAAATGTATAAGTTTTGCAAGTAGATAGATTTTTTTTAATAATATGGGAAGAATTAGGCAAATACAGAGTTGTGGTAGACTTATAGCTCATACCTCCAACCTTTGCCCTTCTTCTGGCCCATCTCTACTAACAGGGCCTGGTTCCTTTTGAAAAGATTGAATATGCTTCACATTTGCTCTTCAGCTTCCCTTGCAGCTATAACAGTGGCATACAAGGCTAATCACACCAATGGGATCCAAAGGAAAGATTTTTGTGAAACTTCCAGGAAAGTTATTCCTCCATAAATAAAAATAAATGAAAAGAATAAAACACCCTTCTTTGCTTGACATGGTGTACATACATGTGACGCCTGGGATTTCTGAGGCCATCTTGCAAATCAGTAAAATGATAGAGCTCACATGGTGAATCTGATAGAGCAGAAATAGGGAAAGTATTTACTTCAATTCTGAAAACACCTCCTTGACTCAGATTCAAATCTGGAACAACACTGTCTAGAAATTTTGTATAAGAAATATTAAATGCATAAATAGTAATAAGTTGGCAGTTGTATTCATTACAGAAAAATTATCTTAACTAATAAGGTGATCAAGTGTTATCATAGTATATATTTTCTTCAGTATTGTATAGTGCAATTCCTAAATGTTTAGATAAACTGAAATGAAAAAGTAGGACTTTCATTAGTTACATATTTCAAATGATAAAATGTCCTGAAATTATGAAATTAATAGAGCTGGGTGGAGATATATTCAAGTATTTATGGAATTTCCTTGCTCTACCAAATACACCCAAAGCCTTTTGAAACTGTATGTCATAATTATGCAGCCATGGATTTTTAGGAAATATAGGTTCTAGTTTCTGTTATGTAATTTAAAACTAAAGCTTCTTAGTTTCTTTCAGGATTTTTGAACAATATTACCATAATTTTAAAATAACACAAGCTTCTTTGGTTTTATTGGTATATTTTTGAAATTGCAAAAGAAACAATTTTGCATTATATTCCAGTAACATGCATAAAATACTATTTGTAATTGCTTTTAAGTATCTCTTTTTTTTTTTTTTTTGGCCTGCAGCTGTTTTACCCTGGCATCTGATCCCATTAGATCTCAGAAGCTAGGCAGGGTCGGGCCTGGTTAGTACCTGGATGGGGACGACCTGGGAACACCAGGTGCTATAGGCTAGGGAGAAGGACCTGACAACCCACTCCCCCAAACAATTAGCCATTGAAAACCCTATGTATAGCAGATAAGCCCTGACATAGTACCAGGCATCACATGGTACCACAGAGTGTTTCATCTGTGATATACAAAGTCTCTGTTAGTTGGCCCTGGCTTGACATCACCTAACAACATCATTTAAATTGTATAGAATTATTACAACATAATTCCTATAATGCACAGACAAGAATGTCAGCACTTTTATAGAGGGTGAAATAAATAACTGTACTAAAATGCATTATTTTAAAAACCATTGTCAAAAGATGGCTATATGTTTTAAATTAAAATATTATTTAAAAAACAATCAAAGCCTAAAATTCCATTCTCCATTTTAATATTACCATTGTCTTTGCACTCTTTTCTTGACCTGTTTAATTCAGTTTATAGGACAATTAGAAGGCTGTTATTAATAAATTGATAAATAGTCCTAATGATTGAAAGCATAGTTTTTACTTATGGTGACTGGGTGATTTTTATCTTTATATATAAAATAATACATTCATTCACATAAATGTTTAATAATTAAATCCATGAAAATTTTTGCTGAATTTATAGTTATTGTTTGAAAATTATGCATAGAACATTAGAGAGACATACAAAATCACGTATATATCATTTGTCCAGTTGCATTACTCCTTAAGAGACTCTTTCAATGTACATACCAAGCTTTTATTTGCATGTGTGCTCTTACAGATGGCCTTTAGGCACCCCTGTGGAGAGATAAGTACTCTCAGCTCTGGTAATTATGGTGAATGAATACCAATCAATCTGTTTTGCCTTTTTATATAGACCATGATTCCAGACAGAACTTTCTGTTTATAAATCTGAATTCCTGCCAAAACAAATGATTTTGAAACTTATTTGGTTGCTATCTATATGCAGTTCATCTAATACATGTATATGTATAGATATATGTGTATATATACATATATATATATATATATTTTCTGTTTTAGAATTGTAACTTAAACAACAGTAATCCAACATGAGGTTTGGATGGCAAACCTGTTGGGATCATAGCAACATGCAAAAAATGTTTAAAAATGCATTTCACATGTATGTAAAACAAATATGAGTCTTCTGGATTCAATATGTCACAGCCATATGAAAATTAAATATATGTATTTATTTTGCAAATAAGGAATGGAAATAAAGTAAATATTTGGAACTCAATTTAAAGTAATTGCTATTATTTTTCATATTTATTTAGTTTTAAATTAGAATACATTAATTAAAAAATACTGGATGGCTCCATGCAAATTTCAAGAACTATTTTTTCTTTTTTTCATTTTTTCATTCTCATTTTTTATGTATTCATACAGTTGCATCCTATATTTTGAGATTTTCCTCTTCCTCTTTACCCTTCTACATTGTTTCTCCTCCTTTTCCTCCTTTCCCCAACCTCTGCTTCCATGGAGTGCTTTTTTTCCTAATTCTGTTGAGGACATTGGTATTTTGGTGGAGATTACATTGAATATGTCCTACTTTGGTTAGTATGAATATTTTAGCTGTATTGATTCTTCCAATCCCTGGATACAAAATATATTTCTGTTTATTTATATCCTCTTCAGTTATTTTCATCAATATTTTGTATCTTGCATTTCACCTCTTTGGTTAAATTTATTCCTAGTTTTTGTGGCTATTTAAAATAGGATTATTCTCTTAAAATCTTCTTCAGTTAGCTCACTATTAGCATATAGAAATGCAACTAATTTTTGTGTGTTGATTTTGTATTCTGCAGTTTCTCTGAAATTTTTATTAGTTACAATAGGTTTTTGATAGGGTTTTGAGGGCATTTTTGTCTTATTCTGGCTCTTAGAGTAAAAGCTTTTAATTTTTCCCCATTCAGTATCTTATAAACTGTGAATTTTTCAAATATGGCTTTTATTATGTTGATGTACATTCCTTCTACACTGAATTTATTGAGATGGCATATGACCCTAAAATGAATTATTAGATATGAGGTAAAATTTAAATGTATAACTTAGTAAGAATTACCTTTTTTCATTAATGAGGACACTAATCTTGTTTATCAATATCCCTTGTTCTGGGATTGTGCCTCTTATATTCTAAATATTTAATAAATATTTGCTGAATAAATTCACCTTGAAAGTCAAACTGCCATTATCCAAGGTTTTGAGGGGTCCTTTATAGGTGTTGCTACACTGGAAATATGTCTCGATTTCCCTTTAATATCTTTCATTCTATGCAAAAAACAAAAAGTACCAATATTGAAGTAATGTGCCTTGGGCTCATAAATCAATTTTGTGATGGGAAGACTATTCATTTGAAGAAAAGTAATAAACTCATCTGCATTTGCCAAATATCCTATGTGTATACAAGACATTATTTCACATTCAAGGGTGACAAAAAGATGAATGACTTGTTACCCTTAAAAAGTCTGTAATTAAGATGGAGATATAACATGTAAAAAATAGCTACAATATGCAACATTATATGTAATTAGGTAACTGCAAATTAAAATGACAGTGAGATCCCCCTATTAGAGATACTACCTCTCAGAATGTTAACCCTCCCCAACTCGAAACTGATAACACCAAATGGTGGGGAGGATTTGGGACAATAGGAAATCTCAATCATTTCTGGTGGTAGTGCAAAATGGTAAAACCACTTTGGAAGACAAGTTGGTAATTTCTTTCAAACCTAAATATACTCTTACTATAAAATCCAGCAATCACACTCTTTGTTGTTGATCTGAATGAATTGAAAACTTAGGTCCACACAAAAATGTGTACATGAATGTTTATAGCAACTTTATTCAAAATTGTCAAAATGTAGAAGCAACCAAGACATCCTTCAATAGGTGAACAGATAAATAATCTGGTACTTACAGACTGATATATTTTTCAACCCTAAAATGAAATAATCTATCAAGTTATAAAAAGGCATGGGGGAATCATAAATGTGTGATACTAAGTAGCCAGTTTGAAAAAGCTGCAAACTTTGTGATTTCAAATATGTTACACTCTGGACAGCACACAACTATGGAAACAGAGCAAAGATCAATGGTTGCCAAGAGTTAAAGAGAAGGGACAGATAAATAGGTAAAGCATAGAAGTTTTTAGGCTACTGAAACTATGCTTCATTATATTGTAATTGTGACTATATATCATTATACATTTGTCACAGCCTATAACTTCTCTAAATAATATATTTTGAAAAATAGCTACATAATATGAAGAAAGCTTTACAGAATGCCAAGAGAAACCAAGTGTAAGTGCAAAAGATGTAATCATGATATATGGTTAATATTTTATTAGCAGTAAGAGAGTGAGGTGCTGGGGTTGAACTCATTTGATAGAGTGCTGCTCTGCACTCTCTGAGGCCCTGGGTTCAATACTCAGCACTGCAAAAATGGGAGAAGGACCTAGCAACCCACTCCCAAAACAATTCTGAAACAATCAGCCATTGAAAACCTCATGAATAGCAGAGATGCTCTGACATAGAGGCGGGCATGGAACAGTATCAGGGAGTGTTTCGTTCTGTTGTTCATAGGGCTGCTATAAGTTGGGCCTGACTCAAAGGCACCTAACGACAGCAACAAGACAAGCCAGATAGTGAATGTAGAGAAGAATTGCTGTGGAGATACTTTGGCAGTTGTACTTGCAAAAATGGTTTTGTATGGAATGCTTCTCTTCTCTTCTCTTCTCTTCTCTTCTCTTCTCTTCTCTTCTCTTCTCTTCTTTCTCTTCTCCTCTCCTCTCCTCTCCTCTCCTCTCCTCTCCTCTCTTCTCCTGTTTTCTTTCTTTTTTCCTGTAGTACTAAATTATTGAACCTAGGCCCGTGCATATTCTAGGCAAGTGCTCTACCATTGAGCTGCACCTCTAGCCCTTTTGTCGTTTTTTGCATTTTGAGACAGTCTCATTAAGTTGCAGTGTGCCTTTGGCTAAAAATTATGATCCTCCTGCCTCTATCTCTTGAGTTGCTGGGATTACAGGCATGTGTCACAGCACATAGTTGTTTTTTTTTCCAGTATGGGGGGTTGAACCCAGGGCCTTGAGCTTGCATGCTTTGCAAGTGCTGTACCACTGAGCTGCACCCCCAGCCCCCCCTTTTTTTTTTTACTTTTTGGGACACGGTTTCACTAAATTATGCAGACTGCCTCTGGTCTCAAACTTTCGATCCTCGTGCCTCTTCCTCCAGAGCCTCTGGGATTACAGGTGTGTGACACTGTGCCTGGCCACAGCACTCAGTTTATTAAACTGGAAAGCAAGAGTACACATAATGGAGTAGCATAACCTAAGATTTAAAAGGTAGATTTGTGTAGATTTATAGCTAGACTGTTAATTAGATACATCATCATTCTATAGGTAAAAAACAAAAGTGTAGAGGTAAGGCAATACTATTAGTAATGAATAAATTAACTCACTCACCTAATTCCTTATCCTAAATTTTGTTATTTTATGCTGTAATAATTATACAATACTCACATATTAAAATTGGGAGTTTAGATTTAATTCTATTGGATATCACTGTTTTTGTTTGTGTTTTATGTTACACAGTGGGAAAATAGTATATGATCTTTAAAACAACATGATAGAAGTGAGCAGAATGGATTGTGGATAAAGTGGAAATAACCCAAATATGGGGAACACTATCATTTTGGCAGTGTATACCTGTGCATAGGGATGGTTATACTGGAGATAGAAAAAGGATTGATATGAATTTGAGTTTGAAGAATCAACTTGGTGCCATAGTCATTATGCCATAATCTGGCCTTTGAAAACTGAATGTGCAAAAGAAGCAGGACATGTAGTTGGGGGTTAATGTATTAACTGTTATAATAGCTCTTTGGATCATATTACCTCTTAAACTAAGTGCATACTAAATTTGTAATTTTTTGTGGTTTTTAGTCAGGTCCAACTTATAGCAACCTGACACTGTCTCCAGGCACTCAATATTTCTTATGTTTAAGTCCATGGTTGAAGCCACTGTATCAATCCACCTAGTTGAGGGATTTCCTTTTTTCATTGACCTACCACTCTCTAAAACATGAAATCCCTTTCTAGAGACTGGTCCCTCTTGAAATCATGTCCTAAATATGTCAGACACGATCTAGCCATCCTTACTTCCAAGAAGCACTCTGGTTGCACTTCTTCTAGGACAGATCTGTTGGTTCTTTTGGCAATCCATGGCATACTGAATATTTGTCTCCAGCACCATAATTCAAAAGCATCAATTCCTCTCCTGTCTCCCTGATTCAATGTCCAGCTTGCACAACCATATAATGCAACTGAAAATAAAATGGCATGAGTCAGGCACATCTTCATCTTCAATGTGGCATCTTTACTTTTCAGCACTTTAAAGAAGTCTTTTACCGCAGCTTTCTGAATGCAATGTGCCTTTTGATTTCTTGATTGCTGAACATAGAACCAAGTAAAGTAAAATCTTGGACAACCTCAATCTTTTCTCCATTTATCCTGAAGTTGCTTACTGATCCAGTTGCAAGGATTTTTGTTTTCTTGATGTTGAGGTGCAAGCCATACTGAAGGCTGTGTTATTTGATTTTCATCTGTAAATGCTTCAAGTCTTCTTCAGTTTCATCAAACACAGTTGTATTATTTCCATAACACATTGTTGAATCTTCCTGCAATTCTGATGTCACATTCTTCTTCATAAAGTCCAACTTCTCTAATTATTTGATGAGCATGGAGATTGAAGAGGTCTGGTGAAAGGATACAGCTCTGATACACACCTCTCTTGACTTTAAGCCAGGCAGTGTTTTCTTATTCTGTTTGAATGACTGCCTCCTGGTCCATGTACAGACTTCTCATGAGTACAATTAAGTGCTCTGGTGTTCCCATTCTTTGCCATGTTATCCATAATTTGTTGTGATCCACACAAATATCTTTGCATAGTCAATTAAAGATGGATAAACATCATTCTGGTATTCTCTGCTTTCAGCTAATATGTATTTGACATCAGCAATGATGTCCCTGTTTCCACGCCCTCTTCTGAATCTGGCTGTAATCACTTTCGAATGATTTTTAGCAAAATTTTACTTGTGCATAATATTAATGATAGTGTTCAATAATTTCCCCATTCGTTTGGAACACTTTTCTTGGGAATAGGCACAAATATGGATCTCTTCAAGTCCCTTGATCAGGTAGCTATTTTCCAAATCTCTTGGCATAAACAAGTGAGCACCTCCAGTGCTATGTTTGTTTGTTGAAACCTCTCAGTTGTTATTCTATAAGTACATGGAGACTTGTGTTTTGCCAATTTCCTCAAGGCGGCTTCCACATCTTCCTTCAATACCATTTGTTCTTGATCATATTTGTAATTTAAACATTACTATAAACAAAATAAACAGGTCTTATAAAGCATAATAGGGTCTTACTATTAGCAGTAGGTATAGGAGAAAGAGGAAACAAAATATACAAAAGTCAAGCCTAGAGTGTTTGTGTAATAGTGTTACACAGGGCAAGGGAAGTGTGAGGAAGATTCTTGTCTGATGTCAGGCAGAGCATAGTAATGAGTTTGGCTTGTAAATACTAAATTTGAAGACTTTTCCCACATTCACTAAAAAGGTTTTAGCAGGTAGGTAGTAATAAGGATGAGAAATTCAGAGATAACAAACAGGATTGGAAACTTATGTTTTACAAAATTTACCTCCTTTGGAGCTAACAGGATGTTAAGGAGATTGAAGAAAAGGACTAAATAAATCTACGTATTTAGAAACTGTGATCTTTTATTGGGTACATATTAGGTCTGAGTTGGGTTAGATGTATTATAGCCAAAAGAGTGGGTAAAAAGTCTTGCCTATGGGTAGCTAATAGACTAGTGAGTTATGCTCAAAGTAAAGTATTTGACCTACTTTCTAACTTGGCTGAGCATCAAATAATGCATAGGCAGTTTAACTGTTCTACATGAAAAATGGATGAAACATTTGCTTATATATATTTAGTCAGCAGGCTATATAGGATTTATTATGATGCCGTCATTACAGATATAATCACTTCCTTAATCATGGCTCATGATTACATTCAGTCACTCAAATACTGTGAGGGATGTATTGGTCACTTTAGTCACAGCTAGCATCCAACAAACAGAGAGTAAGTCAGGATGGCTAAATGTTTTCCTAATGTTGTTTATATTTTTGGAATTTGCATATGAGTGTTGTTACCGTTGTGTTGCATGGTATCCTGAATTTACAAAAGTAGACCAAGAGAATAAAATTATTTGCTGAAGGATAAAGGTAATTTAACTCAGAATAAAATAAACAGAATGGAGAATAAAATGGCATATATGTCAGGAGAAGTGGATTTGCAAATGCAATATTTCTGTTACCCACTCCCAAAAAAGAAGTTACATAGAAAATATGATAAATATTGGAAAATTCAATTTAACTTCACTGTATATTTACCCTTTTTTTACATTAGCAATTATGAAACTATCATATAGTGGCTTGACATTATGAGTTTTCACTTAAATATGTCACAGAAAGTGAAAGCTTAGTGATCTCTTGGTAAAGCAATCAAAACTGTCTTTCAGAGCAAGAGTAAGTAACACTTTCCATAATAAAATGGATAATTTTGTCAGCAAAGGCCAAAAAGATTTCAAAAGCAAAGTGACATTTTTCAGAAAAGACGATATCATTTGCAAAATAAGCATGATTATTTCTCATGAATTTAAGATGTAAGGCCTCGTTTCAAACCTAATCACTGACAGAAGTAAAGGAAAACATTTCCCTCTACTGAAGAGTGTTAATTGTCATATTAGGCATACCGTGTAAAGATAAATGGTTATGGATAGACAGATGGTATCTCAGGTCTTTCAATGTAGAGTAAAATGAGCTCTTGACAATTGTCCTATCTCCTTAGTGAAGCTGTTGTTGTAGGTGCCGTCCAGTCCTATTCTAATCATAGCAACCCTTGTAGGGTTTTCAAAGGCTGATTGTTTGGAGATTGCCTTGGGAGTGGATTGCCAAGTCCTTCTCCCATTTTTGCTGTGCTGGGAGTTGAACTCAGGACCTGAGAGACTGCAGAGTGGCACTCTACTAACTGGGCTAAATCCTAGCCCCCCTTAGTGAAGTAGGTGATAGGTAAATCAGATTTGAGTGCTTTAATCATATTGTTAGGAATGGGAATTATATTCAAGCCTTTTTTCAGGGGTTGATAGAAGCAAAGACCATAAATTTTAAAATGTTAAGGAAAATGTGAAATCATTTCAGGATGTGAAGGGAAGTTTATGGGAAATGAGAGCTTTTCATGGAACACAACTGAAGGGAGTCAAGTTGGAGACTGGCAAAGCTGGAAAGATTGTCTTTCTTCCCCTTTGTAGGATCCCATTGGGCCCTGGGAATGCTTCCTTCTGTATAAATGTTCCATTCATCTCTCTGAATATTAACTTTCTAAAAAGTCAGATGTTTTGCTAGTTATTATCCATGCCTTAGTTTGCCTGTGACATCTATTTTTCCTGGCAGATTTTTGGCTGCCTCAGTCTTTTGTCTCAATTTCAATTTCCTTAGAATGGGGACTTCAGTCCAGATACAGGCAGTAATAGAGTGTATCTGTGTCAAGGATATCCTGTGTAGATTCTCAGTGGAGATAATTCTATAGATATGGATGTGAAAAATCTGACACCTCCAATTAAGCAAAATAAATAATAATGGTAAGTATCTGTGAGAGCCATATGAAATGCTTTGGACTGAATTCATAAGTGTGATTTAATACTTTTCAGTAATTTTTGGCCCAAAACCAGGAAAGAAATTTTGAAGATTCCTGGAAGGCAATTATTACTGTAAGGTCTCTATATTTCTGCAGATACTGTGAACAGAGGCACTGGTGACCTCTGCTTAGGACTGTCGTCTGAAGGATAACTGGAAAACAATCAACCTTGGAGAATAGGGATAGTGTCTCCTGTTTGAACAAAGGACAGGTTTATACACTGTTCAATATAACAAAAATTATCTCCCTCCCAAGGAAAAGTTTCAAGATTTTTTTTTTCCTGTAATCCATCTCACTGGGGTGCATGCGTCATCTGGCCTTCTTCCTCTTGCTTTGTGAGAATTGAGGCTTGGAGAACAATGCAAATGCAAATATTTTGTCTATTGCTATTCCTATATGTAGTCTGCAGCCCTATCACTGTGGTATTCAATCCCATCAGATTTTGGAAGCTAAGCAGGGTCAGACCTGGTTAGTACTTGGATGGGAGACTTCCTGGGAACACCAGGGACTATAGGCTTGGGAGAAGGCCCTGGCAACCCACTCTCACAAAACAATCAGCCATTGAAAACCCTATGAATAGCAGAGAAGCACTGATAATAGTGTTTCACCTGTTGTGTGCAGTAGGGTCACTATGAGTCGAGCACCCACTCCATGGCACCTAACAACAACAATTCCTATATGTAATCGGTGGTCCTATGTCTCTGACACAAAGGTCTTGTATGTTCTTCAAGTATCCATGAAACTATGGAAAGTTCAATTGTTAGCTTTCAAGTAGGGAACAATTTCACATCTTTCATATTTCTTGATAGAGTTCTCCAAATTTCAAGATAGACATTGCTTTAGTGGTTGACCATGGGGTCCTAGGCTAGAGAAGTGAAGCTTGAAAGTGGATAATAATTGGGAAGATCAATGAAAGTCTTAATTAGGGGCAAAATAGAGAGTGAATGTAGTAAGATCATGAATGAGATGAGGTAAGAATATTCTGAGCCATAATGTGAGATATTGTTTAGCTTTTACAGAGGTTGGTATATTCTAGTTCTGAATCTAACTTCTGTTTTTCTGAATCATAATTTCTTACTTCTATGGATTTTTCATTTATTACTTTATATAAGTGCTTGGGTTCTTGTGATTTTTTTTCATAAATTGAAAGTGGACAGTTTGATTACTCCCACATGATCCATTTGTAACCTAAATATGTTGTTGTTGTTGTTAGGTGCTGTTGAGTCGGTATCCGACTCATAGCAACCCTCATAGGGTTTTCAATAGCTGTTTCGGGATTGCCTTGGGAGTGGATTGCCAGGTCCTTCTCTCATTTTTGCAGTGCTGGAAATTGAACTTGGGACCTCAGAGACTGCAGCACAGCACTCTACTAACTGAGCTAAATCCCAGCCCAACCTATATATAGTCAACTGGAAGTTCTCTTCCCTTCACATTTCATTGAGACTGGTTTGAGGCTCCATTCTGTAATTTGAAAAGTCAGATGCTGTCTCCCAGATTTCTATGAATTAATGAGGGAATTTAGTTTCTTGTCACCTTTGGATTGGAATCTCTACTTTTTCAGAATTCTTGCTTTTCCCTCTGCGTCTTGTAACTCATTCTTTATCATCAGACTGATATCACATGAACATGGAATCAGTCCCTTCCTTGAAATTCTTTTTATCATCACCATCTCCTATCCTCTGACTTCATATTCTTTTTCTCTATCATGTTGTTGTTGTTGTGAAGTGCTGTTGAGTTGGGTCCACCTCATACTGATCCTATGTACAACACAATGAAACACTGCCTGACACTGTCTTCCCCTTTGATCATGCACATGATCTTTTTAATGTTTAAGACCATTGTTACAGACCCTGTGTCAGTTCATCTAGTTGGGTCTTCCTATTTTTCATTGACCCACAACTCTCCTAAACGTAATGTCCTTCAAGGGATTGGTCCCTCCTGAAAACATGACCAAAATATGTAATATTAAGTCTAACAATCCTTGCTTCCAAGGAGTACTCTCCTTACACTTCTTCTAGATCAGATCTGTTGGTTCTTTTGGCAGTCCGTGTCATATTCAATATATGTTTCCAGCACCATAATTCAAAAGCATCAGTTCTTCTCCTGTCTCCCTATTCAACATCCAGCTTTCAAATCATATGACGCAAATGAAAATACCAGGGCATGAGGCAGGTGCACCTTTGTCTTCAATGTGACATTTTTATTTTTCAATACTTTGTTGTTGTTGTTGTTGTTGTTGTTGTTAGGTGCTGTCAATTTGTGTCTGACTCATAGCAACCCTCATAGAGTTTCCAGTGACTGATTGTTTTGGGATTGCCTTGGGAGTGGATTGCCACATCTTTCTCCCATTTTTGTGGTGCTGAGAATCAAACCTGAATCTCATACCAACTGAGCTAAACACTTTAAAGAAGTCTTTTGCCACAGCTTTTCCCAAGGCAATGTGTCTTTTGATTTCTTGACTGCTGCTTCCTTGGGTGTTGATTGTAGAACCAAGTAAAGCAGAGTCTTGTACTACCTCAATTTTCTCTCCATTTTTCATGAAGTTGCTTACTAACCCAGTTGTAAGGATTTTTGTTTTCTTGATGGTGAGGTGCAAGCCACTCTGAGGGCTATGTTCGTTGATTTTCATCTGTAAATATTTTAAATCCTCTTAATTTTCAGCAAGCAATGTTGTGTTATCTCCATAATGCAGGTTGTTAATAAGTCTTCCTCTAATTCTTCACATTCTTCTTTATAAATTACAGCTTCTCAGATTATTTACTCAGCATAGAGATTGAAGAGATATGGTAAAAGGATACGGCCCTGACACACACCTTTTATGACTTTAAACCAGGCAATGTTTCCTTGTTCTGTTTGAATGACTGCCTCTTGGTCCGTGTACATATTCCTCATGAGTACAGTTAAGTGCTTTGTTATTCACATTCTTCACAATGTTATTCATAATCTGTTGTGATCCACATAGTCACAGGTTTTACTAATATTTTGGAGAAATGTCAAAGCAATACAAATGCCTCATAAATCTTAGTTATACCTGTGTAGGTAGTGTTTTCTTCTCATCCTATTTGTCCATCTTCCATCATATTGCTACTTCTTTTGTTGACACATCCTTCTTAGGAACATCAGAACATAATATACATATGTGTGTGTGTGTGTATGTGTGTGTGTGTATGTACAGGCAAATATATCATAGTATAAATTATATATGTATGTGTGTGTCATGGCAGAATATGTTGTTGTGATAATAATGTTGTTGTTGTTAGGTGCCGTCGTGTCGGTATCCCATTCATAGTGACCCTTGTAGGGTTTTCAATGGCTGATTGTTTTGGGATTTCGTTGGGAGTGGGTTGCCAGGCCCTTCTCCCATTTTTGCGGTGCTGGGAATTGAACTCGGGACCTCAGAGACTGCAGCGCAGCGCTCTACCAACTGAGCTAAATCCCAGCCCTGTGATAATAATAGTAATGCTATAAATATTTGCTTATTCAGAGGAATTTAGTACTTGCTCAAAATTAGCACAGAGATTCCCTTTGTAATTATAAGATCTTAGCTGAACCTTTGAAATTATTCACAGGCTCAATATGTTCAATGCTTAGATAAAAGGCACTCTTTTATCTAGTTCTGAGTATGTGGATATAAAGTATATTTTTCCGTACATGCTTTGGGATGGCATTCATTTGTACAACTATTTTTATTGAATTCTTTTTATATCTTATCAAAAATATTTTTGTTTTTATTCCTCAGACATTCTTTATTTACATTTTTATTTATGTATTTATTTACATAGAATCAGATTCTCTTTGTGATGGAGTTCTATGAGTTTTGACAAATGTTTAGAGTTATAAAACTAGCCCTACAACTATAATATACAACAGTTTCATATACCTAAAATTCTTTTATTCTTTTCCTTTTGGGAAGAATAGGGTTGGGGATATAGGTCAATTGCAGAATGCTGTAAAAAGATGGAAGAAGAAACAATGACAAAATGAGTGAGGGACATCTAAAAGCTTGGAAAATCAAGGAAAAGTTTCTCCTTTAGGGCTTCTAGAAGGAACTGTAGAGCCTGGCTAAGGATCTGTGGGAAGATGGTGGTGGGGGTAAAATGGTAGAGAAAGCACAAAGACTAGCAAGCAAGAGAATAGATTAGTTAAAAACAGAAGGAAGAACTGTATGGCTGGAGATTGAATAAGATGGAGGTCAGTGAGACAAGATTCAAGAATTCACTCGTTATGAGTTGGACTCAACTCGATGGCACCTAACAACAACAGTACCCATAAATGGTTTGGGGGCTCATGTTGAGAAGTGTATATTTCATTTATGTATACATTAAATGTAAAATGTGGCAAAATGTTCTTTATCCTGATGATGAAGTTCCCTTTAATTCTTACATTTCTGAACGTGTTTATCAGGAATGGATATTGGATCTTATCAGATGCCTTTCTTGTGTTATTGAGAACAACATGTGGTTTCTCTTAGTTATTGACATTTAATTTGACAGTACATATATTTTAAACCCTAGAACATACAGGACATTACTATTATTTGTTTTTTCAAACTATACATTATATATAATATATAACTATTATTTTTCCTTATTTAATAGATCCACCAGTTTCTAGATTCATATTCAAACTCGCAATTCCTTTCCTCATTTCTTTATGAGTCTGCCTGGCTGACTTTTTATTCCTAAAATTAGTGATTTAGAAATTTCTTTAGTTAAGCTCTGTGGGTGGTTAATTTTCTTAATTTTCTGGCTAATGATATTTTTGTTTAGCCTTGATATTTTAACTTTTTAGTTTCTTTTCAAAAAATATAATTTTTTTGTGTTCCATTATACCTCCTAGTGAGAAATGTGCTATCAATCTTGTTCTCTCTTTGCAGGTGATCCATTTCTTTTTCTTGATGGTCCTTAAACTTTTCTTCTCATCTTCCTTTGGTATTTCACAAATTCAATAAATGTTCTATGTAGAGATTTGAAAATAATTACCTTTGTTGTAATAAATATTCTGAATTTCTAAAATCATGATTTTTATCAATTCTAGAAAATTCTATGATTATCTCCCTGAATTATGGGCAAATAAATGAGATAAAGATTACTAGACAGATGTAGAAAATAAGATAAAGCAGAAAAAAATAAATGTAGAAAGTAGGAACTCAATGGTTTCAACAGAAGTTTAGATAACATTGAAAAGAGAATTGGTGCACTGGAATGTGGATGTGAAGATATTGCCCAAAATAAGATCATTTTTATATCATTTCTTTCTTTCTAATTCCTTGAATTCAAATCAGTTTCTATAATCCTGGTATGCCAGAGTCCAAGGTTTAGTTTTTCCCTGCTCCAGTTCCAAGAAGATATAGGTTCCTGGTATATGAAATTGTTCCCAGTTACATCTCAGTTTTCTGCTCCATCTTATTCTAGTTTTGTCTTACAACTTCCTTAAATTTAAGTTTTCAGGTCCTTCAGTATTTCTAATATGTAAGTATGAGCTTAACCATACATTTAAATGTGCTTGTACCTACCCTCACATCAATGTATATGTATGTGTATCTGTGTGTCTATCTACTTATGTGAAAAAAATCTCATATTTTCATTTTAGAAAAATACTTTAGGCCAGATGTCCCCAACCTTTTTGGCACAAGGAACCAATTTCATGGAAGACAGATTTTTCCATGGACAGAGATCAGGGTGAGAGGATGCTGATCTGATAAGAGCTGAGCTCAAGGAGTAATTGGAGTGATGGAGAGTGGCTGTAAATACTGGTGAAACTTCACTTAGTACTAGTCCATGGATGAAAACTGGGAAATCCTGCTTTAGGCTTCTATGCAAGGATTTAAATGGAGGAGAGAATGGAGCAGGTAGAACAAGTAGTAAGTTGAATAGGTAATCCATGCAAGAGATATAAGCACCTATCATTAGGTTTGAAAAATATTTAGCAGTTACCAGGTATGGTAAACAGGTATGTGA
The DNA here is from genome assembly GCA_007922755.1 of Pedetes capensis. Classification (NCBI taxonomy): domain Eukaryota; kingdom Metazoa; phylum Chordata; class Mammalia; order Rodentia; family Pedetidae; genus Pedetes; species Pedetes capensis. The sequence continues at coordinate 33,752 of VMDO01016512.1, forward strand.
AAGAGAAATCAAAGATGGCTCATTTTTAAGGTTAACCAAACAGTATATATCAATGTCTGGAGTAATGGCTTGATTATTATAAATTTATCATCTTTGATTAATATTTTTTCATTGTTCTAGTGATCATGACTGGACTTGTGGACATTTAGCATCAGCTCAGGTTCAAATGATGTACCTTGCAGAGAAACAGAGATACACAAATTTTCATGTAAACTACTTTCTGAAAAAGACAAAGGCTTTTCAATTTTACCTTGCTGTCCTCTGACAGAATCTGTTTACTTCAGATCTAGCTGCAAGATCCCTCTTTTAAAGTAGCATACCTTATTGAAGTGGAAACTGTAAATTGGGTATTTTTATATGGCATTATTTTATTGTCATACTAATGCCTTTTTGTCAAATACTTCGACTTGATGTTAGAGATTGTTACCCACATGCCCAAACTATGATGTGGTTATATTCTGATACAGCAATGTATAAAACAGCTTTCTATGAGACTATGCTTCAGAAATCTGACAATTTTATAAAATCATTATAAATATTTTAAGTGTGGTACCTCCTTGTAACATTATATGGTTTATTGAGTAAATCAGAAGGTAACATAATTTTCCTCATTTTGTATTGGGTTTTAAGAATCTGAAAAGTTCCCAACTCTTGGAAATACATATTTGATAAATTTGCATTCAATTCTAAAATTTTGAGAAAGCATACTATCATTAGTCACAAGTGACAGATTAAAATAAATATGTGACATGCTTCCAAAAGCATATTTATGAAATTTTAGAAAATATAAATATGTTACTTATCATGATTATTCAAATACCTGTTTACTATTGACTTCTTGAAAATTAAAGCAAAAGATTAAAACACATCTCTGACTATTATCTACAAATACCTACTATTAATAAAAATTACATATTGAGTATATGGTATCTATTTTTAAATTCTTCAAAATCATTTCTTAATATACATTTCTCTTGCCAGGTGCAGTGGTGCATGCCTGTAATCCCAGTGGCTAGGGAGGCAGAGGTGGGAGGATCACAAGTTCGAGACCAGAGGCAGTCTTTGTAGTTTAGTGAGACCCTGTCTCAAGAAGTAAAAAAACATGGACTGGGAGCACAGCTCAGTGGTCCAGCACTTGCAAAGCATGCAGGCACAAGGCCTTGGGTTGAACCCCCAGTACTGGGGGTGGGGGGAAGGGAACATTATATATATATATATATATATATATATATATATATATATATATATGTATATTGTTGTTGTTGTTAGGTGCCGTCGAGTTGGTATCCGACTCATAGTGACCCTCATAGGGTTTTCAATGGCAGACTGTTTCGGGATTGCCTTGGGAGTGGATTGCCAGGTCCTTCTCCCATTTTTACGGTGCTGGGAATTGAACTCGGGACCTCAGAGACTGCAGCTCAGCGCTCTACCAACTGAGCTAAATCCCAGCCATATATATATATATATATATATATATATATATGTATATATATATATATATATCTTTTCACAGTATCCTAAATTCTAATATACAATAGTATTAAATGATCAGAAAATTATTCACTTTGAAAACTTTCATAGGAGTTTGTGTGTTATGTTCTGTTTTTTAATGCCTCAGTGTATATTTTGTCTTGAGGAACATGGAACAGTACTTGAATATGCAAACACAGTCCCAGCTGAAAACATGCCAGATCCACTGACAGCTTATAATGTCATGTGAAGTATATAAAGAGTGCAACTCTAGGCTAACCTTTTCAGATGGCAGAAGAAGTCCACAAAGTAAAAAATTTCTATTTATCTTCTCATTCTATCAAACTTCTATACTCTTGAACATGAGGTACTCTGATTGTCTGCTTTCTCCCATGAAATCCTAAGGTCATAAACTGAAGAATTAAACATCAATTCATGACTTATATTCATGACTTATAATAGATCTATCTCCTGGTTGAAATAAACATTTGCATTTATTGAATATGATCCAAAAAGAGCAAAAGTGGCAGTTGAGGGTGGGGTAATATCCCTGGGGAGACTGTAGGAAGACTTCTGCTATTATAAAAATATTTTGGCAGTTTGAAAGATGATTAAAGATATTCTGTCTTTATTAATTTCCTACTCAGTACATTGCAGTCATTTATTTATTTTTGCAGTACTTGGGGGTTGAACCCAGAGCCTCACTACACAGGCTGGCTCTGGCCTTGAACCTGCAGTCCTCCTGCCTCTGCTGGGATTACAGGAATGTGCCACCATGCTTGGCTAGTGCATTAGATTTAAGAAAAACATTTTAGGAGATGACTACTTTACAAATTTGAGTATTTCAGCATAAAGACAGTAGGGCATTTCTAAATTGTTAGGTAACACTCCAGTTTGTATTTTAAAGAATATATCTAATTTCAAGGGGCTGGAGTTTAGCTCTGTTGCTAGAGTGCTGCTCTGTGCTGTCTAAGGCCCTGGGTTCAATCTCCAGCACTGCAAAAATGGGAGAAGGATGTGGCAGTCCACTCCTGAAGCAATCCTGAAACAATCAGCCATTGAAAACCCTATGAATAGCAGAGAAGCACTGACTTAATACTGGGCATGACACAGTGTCCTGGAGTGTTTCATTCTGTTGTATATAAGGTGGCTATGAGTTGGACCTGACTCAACAGCACTTAATAACAACATCTAATTTCAAAACTCTAATCCAAAGATCCTTTATGTTTTAGTGATCAAATTATATATATATATATATATATATATATATATATATATATATATATGAAATTACTAAAATTTCTTAAGCAAACTATTGTACTTAACTCTATCTGGCAAATATTTTTCTTTCTCTTGTGTATTCTGCAGTTAGTGATTAACTTTCCCATAGGTACTAAGTAACCAAGAATCATTTACCAATATACTGGTTCATTAAAGATTTTCATAAGTATTGGGAAAATTGGCTATGCAAAATATTTTTAGAAACATACTTATTGCTTACAAATTTATTAAAATTTAGTAAATTTGTTTGAGGATTATTAAAGTATGACAGAAACTTTTTTTAATGAAAAGTCATGGTTATAACAGTAAAATATTACTCACTCCAAAAAAAGGATGGATCCATATCATGTACTATAGGGAAATTGCTCTCAAAATTTGAAGTAGAAAACTAAAAGTAACTTATTTGACTTTTTGTCTACAGGTAAACAATAGTGTTTGTTTCTTTACAAATCACAGCATCTTTTAATATATTTGAAAACAAGGCAACTGCCCCATTGACTTAGCTGCTAGAAGAGTCGCCCTTCTCTACCTGGGCCCTTTTGCTCCACCAAGTACGGCTCATTTTTTTTTTTTTTTTTTTTTTTTTAAAGCTCTGAGCAAATTCTGTTTCTCTATGCAATTTTGGATTGTCCTTTAGGGATGTGCCTACTGGTCACTTGCTTTTCCTGGCCTGAGATGACAGGATAGGGCTGCTGGGACGCCAGTGGCTAGTTGAGCTGCGCACCCCAGGGGAAACCCCCTGGGTGCACATGGCTCTCTCTGAGGGCTATTCACTTTGCACTCCCCAAATGCCAGGGTAAGGCAAGGCAAAGGGAGAGAACTAGGCATCCTAGTCTTCTAGGATAACCGTAGGTGGGAGTGAAGGGGCTAGGTGGAGTGTGCTGCCCAGAATCCCAGGCATCAGAAAGAGAGACCTCAGCAAAGGAGCTTTTCCGGGAAGGACTTGGCTTTGCTGAATTTGGGTGGGTCGGGGTGGGGCACGCTTCTCCTGGGGTTGGGGAGTGGGGCTGAGCCCTTTGGGTGGTCAAGCGCACCACCTCGACTTGACTGCGCCTCCCAAGCCCTATCTGGGAGAGACAGGAGTGGACGCGCCCGTGGATGCCAAAGCCTGGGTTCTCCCTGCCTAATCGGGTGCCCCAAGAAGTCAGATAGGGTCAGGCTGGGCCTCCAGCCCTCTTCGCCCGCCTGTGAGGGCCCCAAAAACCCTGCCCTGCGTGAACTGGACTCAGATGTCATCCAGGCCCAGGCCCCACGTGCGGTGCTGGAGGAGAACTTACTCCAAGGTCTTGGCCTTCCTCTTTCGGCCGTTGCTACGGTAACTGTGAGTTTTGAGGCAACCGATCCGAGGTTGCAGCGCGGCTCCTTCTCGCGGATCCTGGCGCCTTGAGTGCGCAGCCGCTAGCGCCCAGCGCTCCGGGAAGTTGGCAAGGCAGGCTCCCGGGCTGGAGGGCTTCCTACTCCCAGCCACCAGCTCCTGCGTTGCTATGGAGACCGCCAGGGCAACCTCACCTGTACCCGCGGCTGCAGCCGCCACTGTTGAAGTAGAAGCAACAGCAGCCTGAGCCCTATTTTGCCCCAGCGTTTCTTCTGGGAACTCAAACCCAGCATCTGCCACTGCTTGCCTCCCACAAACAGGAAATGAGAGGGCAAGTGGGCAGAATTTCTCTGGGACTCCACCATATGCTTCTTTATTCTTTATACTTCAGCAACTTCTACAGTAAGTGATATAGAGAGAATGATAAAACATTCCTTTTACACTGTCTGCCACACATCTCCTATTAATAGATGGCTTGTTTAGTTAAACATTGTCGTGGACCAAATTGAATCATCGAAAAACCAACCTTCCTTCCTTCCTTCCTTCCTTCCTTCCTTCCTATTTCTGTCTCTTTTCCTTTCTCCCCACCTCTTTCCTTCCTTCCTCCCTTCATTTCTTGTAGCAGATATGTGAAATTCCTAATTTTTATTAATAGTGATAGAGAAAATTACAGGAATGTCCTCTTGTCGCTAAGAACTACTCAACCATTTTTTGACAAATTAAGCGGGATAATTAAATGCCAGAATATCTGGGGTACATAGTACAACAAGAATGAGCTTTTTAGAAGCTCCTTTCCTACTTTATTTCTAGTTCTACACTCCAATCTAGTGCTAAAAATCTCTCTTTTCTGAGCTCTATTTCATCTATGTTTGAGATTGCTTTTTAACTTTGCAAAGGGGGTTGTTTTAGCCTGGCTGTTTTAACTCCAGGGTGGAGGGTAAATTAAATACTCTACTTACACTCAGCTCAGGTGCAAGATTTAGTGCATGAATGCATCTCAACTGACTACTGACATGAATGCACTATCTGATTAGAGGAAGTTGAGGCATCTGTGATCTTAAATTGCCAGCCATACCCTGGTAGGCTCTGTGGACTGCTGTTGGTCACAACCCTTTGCTTCTCACATCTCTTTCCTATTTAATGTGTATGTGGTACAGCTTTCATTTTGTGAAAGCACCCTGGTAGGTTTTGCTTCTGATAGTCATGAGTTTCCTTACTTAGTTCTTTAAGTTTGAATAGACTAGCCTTTTTAACTTGACTTTGATATTACCTCTTTAGAAAAATCTTAACAATGCAGGGTAACTGTCTCTTTTCCAAAGCTGATAGACTGGGATACTTATTATTTTGTTTTGTCATACTTTCTGTGCCATGAGGTCTTCAAAGAAGAGTTTCTGTTATACTCTAAGCCTTATGTAAAGCAATGAGTTTGATATATGTTTATTTGTAGTGACCTATTCTCCTAGGTTGATACTTCCTCCAAAGAACCAGGGATTCCTAAAAAGCAAATCTACTGCCTCTTTCATTTGTTACCCTACTTAGTGTCTTCTAAGGATCTTTCTTGCTATAACCTTTCACTTCTTTGGAAATCTCTCCTGTATTTCTCCTGACATGTCTTTGACCTCTTTTAGGGCTCCTCTGTCTTTTCACTCTTTTTCTTTCTTTTAATTTATATATTCTCCACAAAGCAGATTGGAAAAAGGAAGACTATAGAGAGATTGATATTCTGGCATGTGCTTTTGTGTAGGTTTGAGAACTCTACTACTCTTTTCCTTCTTCCATACATTTTTTATTGTTGTTGTTAGGTGCTGTCGAGTCGGTATCCGACTCAAGCGACCTTCTGTACAACAGGGGAAACACTATTGTCAGTGTTTCTCTGCTGTTCATAGGGTTTTCAATGGCAGATTGATTTTTGGGAGGGGGTTGCCAGGTCCTTCTCCCAAGCCTACAGCTTCTGGTGTTCCCAGGCGGTCTCCCATCCAGGTACTAACCAGGCCCGACCCCACTTAGCTTCCGAGATCTGACGGGATCGGATGTCACAGGGCTACAGCTGCAGACATTTTTATTAGTCAATATTAATTGTACAAAAATGGATTTCATTGTGACATTTCCATATGTGCATGTAATGTATTTTGATCATATTCATTCAATTACGCCTCTCTTGTTCCTACTTCCACTCTATGATCCTTCATCTTCACTAATAGTCTCCCTTCTATTTTCATGTCATTCCTCCACCCCCGATTCCAAATATGAGAGAAAATATATGATACTTGCCTTTCTGAGTCTGGCTTATTTTGCTTAACATGAGCAGCTCCAGCTCCTTCCATTTTCCTACAGACAACATGATTTCATTCTTCTTTAGGCTAAGTAATACTCTGTGTGTGTGTGTGTGTGTGTGTGTGTGTGTGTGTGTGTGTGTGTATAAAGGATGCCAAAATGTATAGCTATCTTAGAGAAAAGTTTCCATTTTGCTATTTTAAGACTGTGTTGCATGCTTGCATGCATTCAATTAATGCCATCTTTTGAGTGAATGTCCTACTGTATATTGCTCCTGCAATTCAATTCATCTTCAAAAAGTAATACATAGATAACATGTCTTAAAATGTGCATGCATTTTTGGCATCCTTGCTATATATACTATATTTTCTTTATCCATTTATCTATGGATAGACACCTTGGGTGATCCTATAACTATTGCTGTTGTTAGGTGCTGTCAACTTGGTGTCCAACTCATAGTGACCCTATGTACAACAGACAAAACATTATCTTAAATACTTCTCTGCTATTCATAGGGTTTTCAATGGATGATTGTTTTTTAGGAGTGGGTTGCCAGGTTCTTCTCGCAAGCCTGTGTTCCTAGGCAGTCTCTTATCCAAGTAATTACCAGGTCTGACCCTGCTTATCTTCCAAAAATGGACACCACAGTGATATGGCTGAAGGCCCCATAACTATAGTATCTCAATAAACATGGCGAGGCAGGTATCTCTATTGTGATGGTTAATTTTTACTATCAATTTGACTAGATTAAGAAGTGCTTAGTAAAATACACCACTAAGTGCATCTGTGGCTGGGATTTAGCTCAGTTGGTAGAGCGCTGCTCTGCAGTCTCTGAGGTCCCGAGTTTGATTCCCAGCACCACAAAATGGGAGAAGGACATGGCAACCCACTCCCAAGGCAATCCCGAAACAATCAGCCATTGAAAACCCTATAAGGGTCGCCATGGGTTGGACTCGACTCAACTGCATCTAACAACAACAACAAGTGCATCTGTGAGGGTATTTCCAGAGAAGAGTAGATCATGAGGATTCTGACTAAATAAATGGGTTAATCACTTGATGTATTCACAATATAATGGCATTGTTGGTAGGTGGTAAAAGACAGAAGATGCAGACTGCTTGGAGGAAGTAGGTCACTGGGGACATGTCCTTGGAGGATATATTTTGCCCTGACTCCTTCTTGTTGTCCTTCTCTTTGCTTCCTGTCTGCTATGGTGTGAGGTGTTCTTCTTTGCCATCCTGCAGCTACCATGATGAACTGACATCTCTGAAATTTTGAGCTGAAATAAATCTTTCCTCCTTTAAATCGCTTTTCTTAGGTATTTGGTCAAAGTGATTAGAAAAACTAACTAACATATATATGCTGACTTTGACAACTACTACTATACACCCAAAAGTGATATGTTGTTGTTGTTAGGTGCTGTTGACTCAGTATCTGACTCATAGTGGCCCTATGTACAACAGACAGAACACTATTGTCAGTGCTTCTCTGCTATTCATAGAGTTTTTAATGGCTGATTATTTTTTGGAAATGGGTTTCCAGGTCCTTCTCCCAGGCCTACAGCACCTGGTATTCCCAGGCAGTCTCCCATCCAAGTACTAACCAGGCCCAACACTGCTTAGCTTCCGAGATCTGAGGGGATTGGACAACACAGTGGAATGGCTGCAGGCATACTTATATATAGATTTAAAAATCATGAGATCACGAACAGGTATTTACTGCTTGAAATGGATGCACAAAATGACAATCTCCCCCTTGTTTAACCTAAAAGCATTACAGGCAAGCGTGGCATCCCATAAATGTTTTATAATATTTTATTTTAATTTTTTTGTGGTACTGGGGGTTGAATCCAGGACCTCACAAGCATTTTGTAAGTGCTCTGCCACAAGTCTGTACCTCTAGCCCATTTTAATTTTTATGTCTTGAGACTAGGTATCACTAAATTATTCAGGCTGCCTCTGATCTCAAACTCACAATCCTCCTGTCTCAGCCTCCCAGGTCCCTGGGATTACAGGCATGCACCACTCTTCCTGGCCACATACAAGTTTTAGCACAGTGGTCAAGTGCTGAAGAAGTGGTCAGGCACCAAACCAGAATTCTCTTGAAAATATTGGTCCAGGAACAAACTGTTCAAGCATGGAGTAGTTCACATGCTGAGGTACTACTGCATTGTGTTGAATAAGAGTGATGAAAGTGGATACCCTTGCCTTGTTCCTAATTTTTGAGGGAATGCTTTTAGTATGTCCCTATTGTGTCATGGTGATGCTTGCAATGGATTTGACATATATCAGCTTTATTATGTTGAAGTGCAATCCTTCTATTCCTAGTTTCTTCACAGCCTTTATCATGAAATTATTTTGAATTTTGACATATTCCTTTTCTTTGTCTGTTGAAATTATCATGTGATTTTTGTCCTTGATTCAATTTATGTGCTGTATTATGTTTATTGACTTGCCCATGTTCAACCATCCTTGCATCCCTCAAATGAAACCAACTTGCTAATGGTATGCAATCTTTTTAATGGGTTGTCAGATTCATCAAGGATATTTGTGTATAGTTTTCATTTTTGGTTACATCCTTCTCCAATATTGATATCAGGGTAATACTGACTTCATAGAAGCAGTTTTCCAGTATTCCTTCCCTTTCTATTTTATGGGATAGTTTGAGGAGCATTGGTGTTAGTTTTTATCTTACTCTTTTAAGGCCTGATAAAGATTAGCAGTGAATCCATCTGGTCTTGGATGTTTCTTTGTGGGTAGACTTTTTAGTACTGCACCAATCTCATTATTTTTCGTTGATGTGGATAGTTTTATTTATTTATTTTTTTAGATATCCTCTTGGTTCAATTTTGGTGTCTAACTATTCCATAATAATCCTCTAGATTTTAGTGGCATCTGTTTTAATATCACCATTTCCACCTTTAAAGTATATTAATTTGGATCTTATCTCTCATTTGGTTAGTTTGACTAAGGTTTTGTCAAACTTGTTTATCTTTTAAAACAACTCTTTGTTTCATTGATCCTTTGCATTTTTTCTTTTAAATTCTTGTTTTCTTAATGTCAGCTCTAATCTTCAATATCTCTTTCCTTCTATTGCTTTGAGGTTTGGCTTTTTCTTGTTTTCCTATGACCTTGAGTTGTATCATTATATAATTTATTTGATATCTCTCTGATTTTTAATATAGGCACTCACAAATATAAATTCCTTCTTAGAAATGTCTTTGTTGCATCCCACAGAATGTGGCATTTTATGCTTCCATTTCCCTTTGATTCTAGGGATTTTAAAAATTTCCTCCAATTTCTCAATACCCCAGTGATCATTCAAAAATATATTGTTCAATTTCCGTGTGTTTATATAGTTTCTGCATTTTCTTTTGCTCTTGATTTCTAGTTTCATTATTTTATGAACTGTATTAGTTAGGCTTTTATTTGCAATGACCAAATTCCTGACAGAAACAACTTAAGTGAAGAAAGACTTATTTTGGTCAGGGTTTCAGAGGGTTCAGTCCATTATGGTGGAGATGGTTTGGCAGAGCAGAGAAGAGCAAGTCACACTTGTTGGCCAGAAAGCAGAGAAAAGGGACAACACAAAGAGGCCAGGGTGAGATTGAGCCCCAAAAGAATCCCCCCTCTCGAAGACTGACCTACTTCAAGTGGACCTCACCTTATAGATTTCACTATCTCCTAATAATATCACCATATTATTAATTGAAGAAGGGATTAATCCCATCATATGTCAGAACCCTCATGATCTAATTTGCTCTGAAAATGCCTTCAAAGATGCCCAGAGGTATACTCCATTAATCTCTTAGACATTTATTAATCCAATCAAGTTGGCAATCAAAATTAATCATATCTGATAAGTATAAATTATTTCAATTTTTTGTATTTGTTAAGACTTGCTTTGTGGCCTAAATTATGATCTATTTTAGAAGAAGTTCCATGAGATGCTGCAAAGAATGTATATTCTAAAGTTGTTGGATGTAATAGTCTGTAGATGTATGTTAAGTTCATTTAATCTATTGTTTTCATTGTTGTTATTAGGTGTCATTGAGTAAAGTCTGACTCATAGTGACCCTATATACAACAGAAGGAAACAGTCCCTGACACTGTGACATGCCCGGCACTGTTGTCAGTGCTTCTCTACTAGTCATAGATTTTTCAATGGTGGATTGTTTAGGGAGTAGGTTGCCAGGTCCTTCTCCCAAGCCTGTAGCACCTGTTATTCCCAGGCAGTCTCCCATCCAAGGACTAACCAGGACAACCCTGTTTAGCTTCCAAGACTCTAAAGTTTCATTATTGACTTTCTTTCTTTGTTTTTGGTTTGGATGACCTATCTGTTGGAAAAAGTGTGATATTTAAGTCACCGACTATTATTGTATTGGGACCTGTTTCTTTATCTCCAGTAGTGTTTGTTTATGAAATTTGGTGTGCCAGTATTTGGTGCATATATATTTACAATTACTATATCTTCTTATTGGTAGAAGGACCTGGCAATCTACTCCCAAAAACCAATCCGCCACTGAAAATCCTATAAATAGCAGAGAAGCACTGACAGCAGTGTTTCACCTGATGTAAGTAGGGTCACTATGAGTCAGATACGGACTCCGTGGCACCTAACAACAACAACAACAACGTATCTTCTTAATGTATTGTTCTGTTTAACAATATTAATCACCTTCTTGCTTTCCTCTAATTTTGGCTTGAAATCTGCTTTGCCAGATATGAGTATAGCTATTCTTGCTTGCTTCTGGATTCCATTCCCTTGGTATAACAGTTTTCATCCTTTTACTTTCAGTCTATACATCTATTTGGTGGTTAGATGTGTTTCTTGCAGGCATCAAACACTTGCATTTTTTTTAAGAAATCTAATCTGCCAGTCTCTGTCTTTAATTGGAGAAATAAAACCTTTTACATGTAGGGTTATAATTGAAAGGCACAAACTAATTCCTGTCATTTTGTTGTTTTTCTAATGTTTGTTTCATAATTCTCACTTATCTCTTGTTCTCCTATGATTTATTCCTTTCTGTGCTCAAATAATTGTGCTTATTTTCCTTTTCTATGTGTAAGAGTCTTTTAAGCATCTTCTATAATTTTGGCTTACTTATCATGAGTTCCTTTAATTTGGGCTTAAATTAAAAGGTCTTTATTTCTTGTTTATTTGGAAGGATAACCTTGCTGGATATAATAACCTAGGTTGATTTATTTTCTTTTAGAGCTTACACATTCTCATGGATATTAGAGTGTTTCTGTTGAGAAATATGATGTTATTCTAGTGGATTTGCCTTTATAAGTGAGTTGGAATTTCTCTCTTTCAGTTTTAAATATTTTATCATTGTTCTTTATTCTTGGCATTGTAACTATATTATGATGTGAAGAGGTTCTTTTCTGATCATGTATATTTGAGATTCTAAATGCCTTCTATACCTTGATGGTCATGTATTTCCAAAGATTTGGGAAATTTTCTGCTATTATTTCACCAAATACTTTTTCTATGCCTTCAGTATGTATGTCAACACCTTCTTCAACAGTGTGATTTGTAAGTTTGATCTTTTAATCATGTTCCAGAGGTCTTATATGTCCTGTTGATATTTTCTTATTTTTTCTTTATTACTGTAAGAATGCTCATCAACTTTCTCTCTGAGGCCTGAAAAATCTCCCTCCTGCTTGGTCTAATCTGTTGGTAAGGCTCTAGTGGGTTTCTTATGTGTCTTATTGAACTTTTCATTTTTAAAATTTCTGTTTAAATTTTTTCAAAGCATCTATCTTTATTGAACTTCTTCTTCATGTCCTGTATTATCTTTTTAAATTTGTTCAGTTATTTCACGTATTTCCTTGGAATTCATTTATCTTTTAAAGAATCATTCTTTTCATTTCTTTACCTTGCATTTCATCCATTTCAAAATCTTTGGATTCAGTTGCTAGACAATTATGAACTTTTGGAGGAATCTTGTGACCTTGTGTTTTCTTCTGTGTTTCCATATGAATTTTAGGATTTTTTTCCATTCCTGCAAAGTCTGTCATTGGAATTTTAATGAGATTTGCATTAACTCTGTAAATTTCTTTTGGTAATATAGGAATGTTTACGATATTGATTCTCCCAGTCCCTGAGCAGGGGAGGCCCTTCCATCCTCTAGTTTCCTCTGCAATTAATTTCTTTAGTGTTTTGAAGTTTTCAATGTAGAGATCTTCAGTGTTTTTCAATAGATTGATTCCTAAATATTTATATTTTTAGTAGATTATTGTGAGTGGATTGTTGTCTTAATTTACCTCTCTTCAGGCTCAGTATTAGTGTAAAGGAAGGCTACTGGATTTTGAGTGTTAATTTTGTATCCTACTAGAAATGCCTGCTGCTGTACCACTGTGGCATCAGATCTAGGAAGCTAAGCAGGGTCGGACCTGGTTAGTACTTGGATGGGAGACCGCCTGGGAACATAAGGTGCTGTATGCTAGGGAGAAGGACCTGGCAACCCACTCCACCAAAGCAATCAGCCTTTGAAAGCCCTATGAATAGCAGAGAAGCACTGACAATAGTGTTTCTTCTGTTGTACATAGGGTCACTATGAGTTGGACACTGACTCCACAGTACCTAACAACAACATTTCTGAAGGAGTTAGTTAGCTCTAAGAGTTTTGTAGAGGAATTTTTGGGATCCTTTAGATAAAGGATCATGTCATTCATGAATAAGGATAATTTCACCTCTTCTTTGTCTATCTGTATCCCTTTTATTTCTTTTTCTTGGCTGATTACTCAGACTGGGACTTTGATCACAATATTAAGAGAGGAGAGAGTGAGCATCCTTGTCTTGTTCCTTAGAGAGAACAGTTTCAGTTTTTCCCCATTTAATATGATATTACCTGTAGGTTTGTCATAGATGGCCTTTATGATTTTGAGGTATTTCTCTATTTCCATTTTATCCAGTGCTTTTATAATGAAAGGATGTTGCACTTTGTGAAATGCCTTCTTGGCATCAGTTGAGATGATCATGATTTCTGTGTGCAAATCTCTTCATATTTTTAATTACATTGATTGAATTTTGTATGTTGAACCAGCCTTGCATTTGTGGAATGAAACCAACTTGATCATCTTGTATGATCTTTTTTATGTGTTACTGAATTCATTTTGCCAGAATTTTATTGCGGAGTTTTGCTTCAATGTTCATCAGGGAAATTGGTATATACTTTTCTTTCTTTGAAGTGTCCTTGCCTGGCTTTGGTGTCAGGGTGATATTGGCTTTGTAGAATTAGTTTGGAAGTGCCTCTGCCTTTTCTACTTTATGAAATAGTTTGAGGAGAATAGGTATTATTTCTTCTTGGAATCAACCAAAGTGCCCTTCAACAGAAGAATGGATAAAAAAACTATGGTATATATGCACAATGGAATACTATTCAGCAATCAAGAAAAATGAAATAGGGTCATTCACAGCAAAATGGATGGAATTAGAGAAAATTATTTTAAGTGAACGAACACAAGATCAGAAAGAGAAACAACACATGTTCTCACTCATATGAGAGAGCTGACTCAAAATTACAAGAAGGAAAAATCCTACTCAAAGGTCAGATCACAATAAA
>VMDO01016513.1:0-47619 GCA_007922755.1 Pedetes capensis
AAAAAAAAAAAAAAAAAAAAAAAAAAAAAAAAAAAAAAAAAAAAAAAAAAAAAAAAAAAAAAAAAAAAAAAAAAAAAAAAAAAAAAAAAAAAAAAAAAAGCTAGGAATGATTTTAACCAAAGAAGTGAAATAACACTAATGAAAAGTATAAAATACTGGGCTTGTCAAAAAATTGCATACACATTTTAAGTGATGTTATCTTATGTTTTACTTTTCAAAGTTGAATTGAATTGTGGTAGTAATGTGTAGCATGACTTTGCTCAAAAGTTAGTGTTAATCAGATGAATGCCAGCACCACCATAGGCAGCACAGTCAAAGAAAATGATGGAAACATGGTTGTTTGGAAAGCATAAGACCATTTTGAAGTAGTATTTGAAATTCAAGCACATTCTGGAAGTATGTTGACAATGGAGGCATGCATATGCTACACAACCTGCAACACACCTAACAATTGCATGCATTTGTGATAAGTTTGAGATGTATGCTGCTGTGTGTAATGTGCACAAGGGAAGATGGGGAGCCCTTGCACAGCAACAAACCCTGCTTGTTATTTTATGATAACCACTTTCAGCATGTCTTGTCATTTCAGAAGTCAAATATGACTTGGTCAAGTGGTTAAGCAAACCCAATTGGAGGGCCAGTCTTTTGTTATCAGTATATCTTGAATATTACAATTTTTATACAGTATTTTCCTTTCTTAAAATGTGCATACATTTTTAGGCACCCTCTGTTTATCTTCTTTGAGCAAATTTTTATTCTAATCCTTTGCTTATTTTGTCCTTTGTTGAATTATAGAAAGTTACTATATGTTCAAAATACTATAAAGTCAAATATATGCTTTGCAAATATTTTCTCCCAGTTTGTAAGTTGATTTTTTTTACTTCATAATATTCTTTGAAGTCCAAATTTTAAAATTTTGATGAAATCCAATTTGTAAGACCAGATATCTATTTTCCTGTTCATTGTTTATGTACTTAAAGGGAAGATTCACAGTCTCTCACCATTATGTATGATGTGAAGTATGAATTTTTTTTTTTTTTTTTTCAGTACTGGAGGTTGAACCCAGGGCCTCACGCTTGCATACTCTGTAAGTGCTGGACCACTGAGCTGCACCCCCAGCCCGTTTTTGTTTTTGTTTTTTTTTAACTCTTTTTGAGACAGGGTCTCACTAAGTTATGCAGACTGCCTCTGGTCTTGAACTTGCGATCCTCCTGCCTCTGCCTCCCAAGCCGCTGGGATTACAGGTGTGCACCACCGCGTCCGGCCGAAGTATGAATTCTTCATAAGTTCCATCCACCTATCAGGTTGATGATTCCTTTCTATTCCTAGTTTGTGGAGGGTTTTATCATGAAAAAGTATTAGACTTTGTCAAATACTTTTCTTGTATCTATGGAGATAATCCTGTGGTATTTTTTCTTTATTCTATTATACATTGAATGATTTTTCACATATCAACCTAACCTTGCATTTCTAGGATAAACCCTACTTGATTGTGATGTGTAATTCCTTTTACATGTTTGTGGATTTGGTAGCATTTTCTTGAGAATTTTTGTGTCCTTATCTGTAGGGGATGTTGGTTTATGTTTTTATTTTTTTGTGATACCTTTATCTGATTTGGACATGAGGATCATACTGACCTCATAAAATGAGTTAGTAGTAATTATTCTCTTCTCTACTATTTTTTGAAAAATTGTTGTGAAGGATTTGTTTTAATTTTTAAATTTGTGGTAAAATTCACCAGTGAAGCCATATGGTTCTGAGTTTTTATTTTGTGGGAAATTTTTCTGTTTACTAGTTCACTCTTATTTGTTAATGGTTTATTCAGATTTCATCTTGAGTCAATTTTAGAAGTTTATTTGTTTCAAGGAATTTTTCTATTTCATCCAGGTTATCTCATTTGTTGCCATTCAAGTCTTCATAGTATACCTTTGTCATCCTTTTTTATTTCTGTCAGGCTAGTAGTAATGCTACAGGTAAAATGAGTCATCTTTCCCTATGGGTATTTGGCTAATAGCAGTTGTTAGGTGCTGTTGAGTTAGGTCTGACTCATAGAGACCCTATGTACAACAGAATGAAACACTACCTGACACTGTGCCATGCCTGGCACTATTGTCAGTGGTTCTCTGCTACTCATAGGCTTTTCAATGGCTGATTGTTTTGGGAGTGGGTTTCTGGGTCATTTTCCCAAGCCTATAGCACCTGGTATTCCCAGGTGGTCTCCCATCAAAGTACTACTCAGTCCTGACCCTGCTTAGCTTCTGAGACCTGACAAGAGTAGAGCACTCTGTTAAATGCTTCTAAAGCACTGTTAATGTCAGCACACGCTTGTCAGCTTTCCCTGCTGTGGGGGTTTGCATGTTGCTGTGATGCTGCAACCTATGCCACCGGTATCTCAGATACCAGCAGGGCCACCAATGGTAGACAGGTTTCAGCTGAGCTGCCAGAGTACGACAGACTAAGGAGAAGGACCTGGCAGCCCACTCCAGGAACTATTAGTCATTGAAGACTCTGTGAATAGCAGAGAAACTCTGTCAAATATGTTGGGGGAAAATGAGCCCCTTAGGCTGGAAGACATTTGAGAAGTGACTGGGGAAAAGTTGCTTCCTCAAAGTAGAGTCAATCTTAATATGGGAATGAAGTAAAGCCCTTGGGACCTCTTTTTGCTGATATAGCATCACTCAAAATGAGAAGAAATATGTCTGCAACAATGGGCTCAAACATAAAAAGATCATGTGCATGGTGTTGTACATAGGGTTGCTATGAGTTGGTTCTGACTTGATGGCACCCAAAAACAACATTAATGATAGACTTTTGAAATATGTACCTCTTCTAATGTTTATTTTTTCCCATAAATTGAGATGCTGGAGATGAGGGAGATTTGCCTTTGTAATTGCAAGGTTAGACCCTTCTCTGGTACCTGGCTGCCTTGAGCAGCAGACTGTCAGCCAAATAGCCCCTCTTTGATAGTTGGCTACACTGCTCTTTTGGCTGCCTGGCTATTTTGAACACTCCATGGATGCCTTGAGGAAGTTATACTGCAACCACAGCTGCTTGGTTCCCTAGCATAACTCTGATTCCAGAAGTCACTATTCCAGTCAAAGGTGTTTACAAAATGCTTACACCAGACTTTTTGCCTTCACAAGCCTTGGTGAACTCTAGCAACTCTTTTCCACCCAGGCCAGGAGGGAGTGCTTCCCTTGGTGACCAGCAGGAGGCCCATGATTGGTATAAACACAGTGTTTTCATTTTCATGAAGGACTGCCATGATTGGTGCCAATACCTTTGCCACACACTCCCTTCTATGGAAACAGCTATTTTGCTGTTTTGCTCACTTTCCAAGTCAGCTTGGAGATACCCTCCCATGGTGCTCCCTACTACTGCAATTTTTAGACCTATTAAAAGACAGCAGAGTAGAGATGAGAAACTGTGGGCTCTGGCTGCTGGAAGAGTTCCAGAGAGCTGCCAAACCTTTAAGGCTAAGGGACCAACACCCTAGACCCAAGACCTCTAACAGTAGCAACTGTCAAGGACTAAGGGTCATGACATCCTAGGCTCAAGAGCTATAACACCAGCTTCTGTAGAGTGGAGGGTCCCAACAGCCAAGTCTTACCGGGGCCCTTTAACACTAGCACAAACTGCCTGCTGCTGCTGCTGCTTGCTGCTGCTGCTTGCTGCTGCTGCTCACTGCTGCTGGAAGTTGAGGATTATAATAGCTGCTAAGTGCTGGAGATACTGGTAGTTAAAGCCCGAAGCAATAAGTCTCTAACCTGAGTACCTAGAGTTATAAGTTCCTGGCTGCTATAACATGGAGCAGTAGGCCCTAGTTCTCAGGACTTGGAGCCTGTAAGCCTCTGAGCATGCTTCTCCACCCACTAGACCTTGGGTACTCAAGGGCATAGGACTGCCAACACTAGAAGACCTTCCTTTTGCCTACTCACAGTTTCTATCTAGGTAGAACAAAAGGACCTCACCTAGCTGATTGTTAGCAAGATAATTTCCTCTTTCATCCCCGATTTTTGTTATCTGAATCTCACCTTTCTTAATTTAAATTTAGTTAAAGGTTTGTCAATTTTGTTGATCTTTTGTAAAGAACTAATTGTTTGCTTTATTTCTCTTTTCTTATTTATTTTCTATTTCATTTACTTCTGCTCCAATCTTTATATAGTAGTTCCTTGGCATTTGACCACAATCTGTTTTGGAAGTCTGGTCAAGTGCCATTCATTTTGAGTGCCAAAGCACTTTTATTCCCATAAGAAAAAACATACATATATTTATTGGTTCTGGCACCATACTGAATGGGCAATTCACACACATGTGCCAATCACATACTTGTTGTTGTTGTTGTTGTTGTTGGGTGCCGTCGAGTCGGTATCTGATTCATAGCAACCCTCATAGGGTTTTCAATGGCTGACTGTTTCGGGATTGCCTTGGGAGTGGATTGCCAGGCCCTTCTCCCATTTATGCGGTGCTGGGAATTGAACTTGGGACCTCAGAGACTGCAGCGCAGCACTCTACCAATTGAGCTAAATCCCAGCCTGCTCACATACTTAGTAATAAGTTATTCTTTGAATTGTTCTTACTGTTTTCCTCTTTGCTTTACTTTTAGTGCTAGAAAGTTTCTTGGGTGCCATGATATCTGTATGGCATGCATATTTATATGTATGTTTGAAACAAAACAAAACATGAGATTGTGAATGGAGCACAGGACAGGTGTTTACTGCCTGAAATTTACACACAAAGTGACACTTTCTCCTTTGTTTCACCTGGAAGTATGGTGCTCATGTGCTGAGCACTAAGCTAGAATTCTTTGGAAAATGTTGGTTGAGGACTGAAATGTTTGAGGATGGAGCGTTTTGAGTGCTTAGGTACCACTGTAATTTTCTTGCTTATCTGCTTTGAGTTTAGTTTGTTCTTCATTTTCCAGTGTCTTTGAAGTTCTGATTTTTCAGGACGTGTCCCTGTTAAGTGACACATGACTGTAGTTATTCCATAGTTTTGTACAAATCTATTTCTTTGCTAATCATTTGGTTGTTTTTATCTATTATTGAAGTCTTCAACTACTATTATAGAAATTTATGTTGCTCTTTTCCACTCAGGTTCTTTTTCCTATGAGGTTTGTGCTCTATTATTACATGCAAATATGTTTAAAACTGTTGTATCTTCTTGATGAATTGATATCCCTTTTAACTATAAAGTATCCTTTTTTTTCCTACCAGTAGCATGTTTATTATACTTGTTTGAAAGTACTATTTTTTCCTAGCTGCTTTTAAGATTTTTCAGACTATTTTGGATTACTTTACTGAGATATCTGTGGGTATGGATTTCTTTTTTTGTTTACCCATTATGGAACATAGGATTCTTAATTTGTTGCTTCTTTTCTTCTTCAGATCAGGAAAATTCTCAGCTATTATGTCTTCAAAATGGAGTCTTTGTCTTTGTTTTTCCTCTCTTCTTTCTGGAACCGTATTACAGTTTTCACCCCATATTCCATTTTTCTTAATCTTTTTTCTCTTTTTAAAACATGTAGTTATTTTTAGTGTACAACATCATGGGTTTTAATCTTCACTATATTGTGTACTTTGCTCATATTCACCTCCTTTTTACCTTCCCTTATTCCCTTTGCCCTATTTCCCTTCATTCTCTAGATGTTGTTGTTGTTGTTAGGTGCCTTGGAGTCATCTCAAACTCATAGTGACATCATTGGGTTTTCAATGGCTGATTGTTTTGGGATTGTTATGGGAGTGGACTGCCACATCCTGCTCCCATTTTTGTGGTGCTGGGAATTGAATCTGGGTCCTCAGTATGGAGCAGCATTCCATAGCTGAGCTAACCTCCAGCCTATCTTCCAGATACTCCCCCTTTTCTTTTCAAGCATCATACATATGTTTTGTTTTGTTTTCCAATCTAACTTCCACATGAGAAAGAACATGTGGTATTTGTCTTTCTGAGTCTAGGTAATTTTGCTTAATATAATGATATACAATTCTATCCATTTCTCTGCATATAACATTTTGTTCTTCTTTATAGCTGAATAAAATCCCATTCTGTATATATACTACATTTTCTTTGTCCATTCATCTGTTAATATACATCTAGACAGATTCCAAAATTTGGCTCTTGTCAACTATATTGCAGTGAACATGAAGTGCGGGTGTCTCTATGGTATGTTGACTTAGATTCCTTTGGCTATAAACCCAGGAGTGGTGTAGATGGATTATAGGGTCATTCTGTCTTTAGTTTTCTGACAAACCTCCATGCTAATTTTAATAATGGCTGTACTAATTTACATTCCCACCAGCGATATATGAGGATTTTGTATTTCCTTTATTGTGTTGAGGTGTGTTCCTTGTTTGTTTTATTGATGCTCACAATTCTGACTGGAGTAAGATGGAATCTTAATGTAGTTTTGATTTGCATTTCCCTGTTGGCTAAGGATGTTGAATTTTTTTTCATATACTTATTGGCCATTTGAACTTCTTTTAAGAACTTTCAATTCATTTGCCCATTTGTTAATTGGATTATTTGGTTTTTGGTGTTTAATTTTTTGAATTTTTTTATGTATTATAGATATGAATTCCCCATCAGATGTATAATTGGAAAGATTTTCTCCCATTCTGTGGATGCTCTCTATTCTATTAGTTTCCTTTGTGTTTGCTAGTTCTTGCTACTATTTCCTAGGCCCCTAGAGTCCTTTTTAGAAAGTCCTTGCCTGTGCATTAAAGTGTTTTCCTTATTTTTTTCCCTAGTATCTTCAGTGTTTCAGGTTTTACATTAAGGTCTTTGATCCATTTTAAATAGATTTTTTGTGAGAAGGATCTAGTTTCATTCTTCCACATGTGGATATCCAGTTTTCCCAGCACCATTTGTTGAGTAGGCTGTGTTTTCTCCACTTTATGTTTTTGGCATCTTTGTCAAATCAGGTGGCTGTAGCTGTGTGAGCTTCTTTCTGTGTCCTCTGTTCTAGTCCATTGGTCTACATTCCTGTTTTTCTGCCAGTACCATGTTGTTTTTGTCATTATGGCTCTGTAAGCATAATTTGATGTCAGGTATTGTGAAGACTTTTGCCCTTCCTACTCAGAATTGCTTTTGGCTATTCAGGGAGTTTTTTTCCATATGAGTTTTAGGATTTTTTCCCGTTTCTATAAATAATACCATTGGAATTTTGATGGGGATTGCATTGAATCTGTTGATCACTTTTGGAAGCATAGCCATTTTTATAACATTATTTCTACTGATCCATGAACAGGGGAGATCCTTCTATCTTTTAGTGTCATCTTCACTGTTTTGAAATTTTCATCGTACAGATCTTTCACTTCCTTGGTGAGGTTTATTCCTATGTGTTTCCGTTTTTGAGGCTATTTTAAATGCTTTCTTGATTTCTTTCTAGGCATGTTCATCACTGGTATATAGAAATGCTATTGATTTTTGAATGTTGATTTTGTATTCTGTTACTTTGCTGAAAGTATTTATCAGATCTAAGTTTTCTGATGGAATCTATAGGGTCTTTAAATATAGGATCATATTGTCTACAAACCAGGATAATTTGACTTTTTCCTTCTGTATATTCATGTCCTTTCTTTCTTTCTCTTGACTTATTGCTGTGGCTAAAATTTCAATCACTACATTGAGTAAGATTGGCAAGAGTGGACACCCTTGACTCATTTCTGATTTTTCAGGAAGTATTTTGAACTGTTCTCCATGTAGTATAATGTTAGTGATAGATTTCTTGTATACAGCCTTTATTATGTTGAGGTATGTTCCTTCTCTTCCTAGTTTCTTCAGAAATTTTATCATGAAAACATGTTGAACTTTGTTAAAGTTCTTTTCAGTGTCTGTTGAGGTGATCATCTGATTTCTGTCCCTGAGTCTGTTTACATTTATTGATTTGTATGTGTTGAACCATCCTTATATCCCTGGAGTGAAACCAAGTTGATCATGGTGTATGATCTTTTTAATATGTTGCTGGCTTTGGTTGTATTTTATTAAGCATTTTTACGTCCACATTCACCAGAAAACTTGGTATGTAGTTTTATATTTTCTTTTCCCTATCCCTCCCCCTTTCTCCTTCTCCCTCCCCCACCACCTCCACACCTCTGCTCCTCCTCTGCCACTGCTTCCTCCTCCTTTTTCTTCTTTTGTTGTGTCCTTATCTTGTTTTCTTATCAGGGTGGTACCGGCTTCATAGAATGAGTTCAGAATTATCCCTTCCTGTTTTGTGGAGCAATTTGAGTAGCATGGGTATTAATTTGTCTTCAAAGGCCTGGTAGAATTTGGCTTTGAATCCATCAGGTTCTGCACTTTTCATTGTTTGAAGACTCTACTACTAGCTTCAATTTCATTGCTTGTTATTGTTGTTGTTAGGTGACAATGAGTCTGATCCAACTCATAATGACCCTCATAGGGTTTTCAATGGCTGATTGTTTCGAGACTGTTTGGAGAGTGGGTTGCCACATCCTTCTCACATTTTTTTGCTGTGCTGGGGATTGAACCCAGGGCCTCAGAGAACTCAAAGTGGCACTCTACCAACTGAGCTAAACCTCAACCCATTGCTTATTATACATCTGTTTAAATTATTTCCATTCTCTTGATTTAGTTTTGGTAGGTCATCTGTGTTAAGGAAATTAGTATTTCTGCTAAATTTCCATTATTTTGGAATATAAGTTCTCAAAGTATTCCCTAACGGTCCTTTGTATTTCATTCATATGTGTTGTGTTTACCCCCTTTTCATCTCTGATTTTGTTAATTGGATCTTCTCTCTCTTTTGGTTAGTTTGGCTAGGGGTTTGTCTATCTTATTTATCTTTCCAAAAAGCCAACTCTTTTTCATTGATTCTTTGTATTCTTTTAGTCTCCATTTCATTAATTTTTACCCTGATCTTTATAATTTCTTTCCACGTACTTTTTTGGGGTTTGATTTGTTCTTATTTTTGTGAGGACTTTAGTTGTATCATTAGGGTATTTATTAGAGCTCTCTCTCTGACTTTTTAATATATGCAGCCATAGCTAGAAATTTCTGTCTTTAAACTGCCTTTGCTGTATCCCAGAGGTTCTGGTCGTTTGTGTTTTTATTTTCATTTGATTATAGGAATTTTCAAATTTCCTCCCTGATTTCTTCACTAACCCACTGATCATTTAGTAGTGCATTCAGTCCCCATGTGTTCGAATAGTTTTTTGTTGCTTTCCTTGGTGTTGATTTTTAGTTTTATTCCATTATGATCTGATAAGGTACCAGAAGGTACAAGGAATGATTCTTTTTTTTTTTTTTTTTTGTATTTGAAAAGACTTGCTTTGTGACCTAAAATGTGGTCTGTTTTAGAGAAAGTTCCTTGGGCTGCTGAGAAGAATGTATATTCTACAGCTGGGATGTCTGTTGAGTCCATTTGATCTGTGGTGCAGTTTAAAGCTTCTTTGTTGATTGTTTTTTGTTTGTTTGGATGATCTATTAAACCCTATGAATAATGGAAAAGCAATGACATAGTGCTGGGTATGGCGCAAGGTCAGGGAGTGTTTTGTTCTGTTGTACATAGGGTCGCTATGAGTCAGATCCGACTCCAGGGCACCTAACAACAACATCTACTGGTGAGAGTGAGGGTGTTGAAATCTACCACTATTATTGTATCTGGACCTATCTCTCCCTTTGTGTCCAGTAATGCTTGTTATATGAAATTAAGTGCACCGATATTTGGTGCATAAATATTTATAATTATTAGTTATATCTTCTTGGCAGATTATTCTCATCATAGTATACAGTGACTTTTTTTTAAATCTCTTTTGTCTAATTTAGGCTTAATGTCTACTTTGTCAAATATCATTTTTTCAATACCTTTTTTGGCTTCCCGCATGCTTGGTAAGTTGTTTTCCATCCATTCATTTTCAATTTTACATGTGTCTTTCCAGTAAGAGGGGCTGGGATTTAGCTCAGTTGGCAGAGCACCACTCTGCTGTCTCTGAGGTCCCAAGTTCAATTCCCAGCACCACAAAAATGGGAGCAGGACCTGGTAATCCACTCCCAAGGCAATCCTGAAACAGTCAGCCATTGAAAACCCTATGAGGGTCACTATGAGTCGGATACCGACTCACAGCACCTAACCTAACCTTCCAATAAGATGTATTTCTTGGAGACAACAGATAGTTGAGTCTTGCCTTTTAACCCAATCACCTAGCCCAAATATTTTAACTGGAACATTCAGATCATTTACATTGAGTGTTACTCTTGAGAGGAATTTGGTGTTTCTTATAATTTTCTTGGTTGTTTTCCTATTTAGTTTAATATTATTCTTTTCTTTCTCTTCTGTTCATATAAGGCATTTGCTAGTTTCCCAAAATGGACATAACTTGTTTCTTTCTTAGCTCTCATCTGTTCATCTGTTCTTCTCATAGGATTTATTCTTTCCTAAGCTTTTATAATTGTGTCTACCTTTCATCCTGTGTGTGTAGAATTTCTTTAAGTATTTTCTGCAATGCTGGCTTAGAGTTCATGAATTGTTTAAGTTTGTCCTTGTCTTGGAAGGTCTTTATTTCTCCATCAATTTTAACATAGCTTTGCTGGACACTGTGTTATTGTTTAGCAGTTATTTGCTTTCATGGCTTGAAGTATGTCATTACATGTTTCCTTGGCTTTTAGGGTTAGTGATTAGAGGTCTGATGTTTTTCTCATGGGTTTGCCTTTGTAAGTGAGTTGGTGTTTTTCTCTTGAAGCTCTTAAAATTATTTCTTTGATTGGTAGTATTAGGATTTTAACTATAATGTGATACGGAGAAAATCTTCTGGTCATGTCTGTTTGGAGTACTAAATGTTTCTTGCATTTGGATGTCTGTTTCTTCTCCTAGTTTTAGGAAAATTTCTGTAACTATTTCACATAATAGCCTTTTTTATGCCTTTAGTTTTAATATCAGCTCCTTATTTTATCCCATGGATACTTAGGTGTGGTCTCTTCATCTTGTCCCACAGTTTTTGCAAGGTCTGGTCAGGCCTATTTATTATTTTTTTTCTCTGTTTGTGTCTGAGTGTAGTAGTTCATCAACCTTGTCTTCTGTCTGATACTCTTTCTTCTGTTTGATCTAGTCTCTGATGTTACTTTCCAGTATGTTTCTTTTTTGATTTTTTGAGTTTTTCATCTCTAACATTTCATTGTTTCATAATCTCGGTTTCCTTGCTGAGTACCTGATTTTAGTACCTGAGTTGATTTCTGAGTCCACTTATTTGCTTATTAGTGTTCTCTTTGAGAACACTGCAACACCAACATATTCAAAAGTTGGTGTTGCAGTGGTTTCAGTAACTTTGGCTTTGCTTATTGAGAAGTTAATATCTTTTGGAGGAGTCATGGTGTCTTGGTTTTTCATGTTGCTTGTATTTTTTTGTTGTGATTTGTGCATCTGTTTGAATAGGTATTTCTTCAGGATTTACCATATATTCTCAAATCTAGCTTACACCCTTTCAACAGTTTTAGAGGGTGACAGGTTGAGGTGTGGATTAGAACCATGTGTGGATTGTATTTGTGGTTGAGAGCTCTTGACCCAGCTCTTTGGCATGAATTCAGTCTTCACATGATTCTAATCTGCATCTGAATTGTAGCCCTCTAAAACTGTGGAAAGCATGCAGATTAGATTCAAGAATATATAATATTTGTGGGTCTTCTTTTGAGCAGCCTTCTTTTGAGGGCTCAATCCCTAGTACTTCTCAGCTGTTCAATTTACCACTAATATTACAGCAGGCCATTTACTTATGCATTTAATTGGTAGCGCATCCTTAGTATTAATATCTATTAGCTAAAATTTACCACAGCCTCTATGACATTCATTTTATTATTCCTATTAACTATTTTAGAATTAGCTGCAGCTTTAATTCAAGCCTATG
The DNA here is from genome assembly GCA_007922755.1 of Pedetes capensis. Classification (NCBI taxonomy): domain Eukaryota; kingdom Metazoa; phylum Chordata; class Mammalia; order Rodentia; family Pedetidae; genus Pedetes; species Pedetes capensis. The sequence continues at coordinate 11,856 of VMDO01016513.1, forward strand.
TATTCACACTTGTAGTAAGCTTGTATTTACATGATAATACTTAATGACTCACCAAACCCATCCTTATCATATAGTAAACCCTAGCCCCTGACCATTAATGGGACCCTATCAGTTCATCTAGGCCTGCAGCCGTAGCCCTGTGGCATCTGATCACGTCAGATCTCAGAAACTAAGCAGGGTCAGGCCTGGTTAGTACTTGGATGGGAGACCACCCAGGAACACCAGGTGCTGTAGGCTTGGGAGACGGACCTAGCAACCAACTCCCAAAAATCAATCCACCATTGAAACCCCTATGAACAGCAGAGAAGCACTGACAGCAGCATTTTGCCTATTGTACGTAGGGTTGCAATGAGTCCGATACTGACAGCACTTAACAACAACAATAATCGACTCATCTATTAACATGGATTAGCCATATGATTTCACTTCAGTTCCACTCTTATTTTAACCTTAGGGATATTCACCAATTTCTTGACAATATATCAATGATGATGAGATATATTACAAGAGAGCACTTACCAAGAGCATCATACAATAAAAGTTCAAAAGGGGTTATGTTACAGTATAATCTTATTTATTATCTCTGAAGTTGTCTTCTTTGCAGGATTCTTCTGAGACTTTTACCACTCAAGCCTATCCCCTACCCATGGCTTAGGCAGTTAGTGACCACCTGCAGATATTATCCCACTCAGTGCTCCGGAGTGACTAATATTCAAGCTGAGAGGTGTCTCTGAGTGTTTTGGGATGTGAGAGAAGCAAACAGAGCCCTGATATCTGTGCTGGGGGACAGATTTCAGAACCTTCCACTCTTGCCAAGCAGTAAACACTGTGGGTGGAAGTATGCTGTGGTCACAGGAAGTCCGCCTGAGCTGACCTTCTGGAGTTTTCAGATGTGCTGTGAGAAAGCAGTCTCCTATACTTCTCTAAGGTGGCTCCCCTCCCAGGCACAGGGGTGTGTATCTGAGAGGGACGGAGGGAGAGAGAGAGGGGGGAGGCGGAAAGGGGGAGAGAGAGAGAACACAAAGATTTGTCCCCTGCAAAGCAGTATTTATAGACATCAAGCAGTATTTGTTGGAGCCCTTGGCTGACCTCCCTGGCTTTCTCAGCATGGCTGCATTGGGCCTCTCACTCTCTCACACTGCCTCAAGCAGCCATTTCCCATCCTGGTGCTGAGGTGATGTGTTCCTAAGTGTCCTTTCCTGTGGTTTCTCCTTGTTTGGGGGCTTCCAGAGAAGATCAGTTTAAGACAATAGGCCACCTCTCCAAATGTTGTCTGTCTGTTCTCTGGGATCTGGGGAGTGACAGCAGATTTGTTCTATGCTGCTCTTACTCCCAGGAGGAACCACTGTCATACCAAATACTTCAACTGGACTGAAGGCTTATGAGATCAGTGAGCTTCTGTGGGTAGGCACACCAGTCTATTCCATCCAGGCTGCCTGGCTTACCTCGTGGATGAGGTTTTTGTTTCCCCTTCTCCAGCACTGGAGCTGGGGCTGAAGTGGTACAAACTGATTTATCCCTTTTTTGTGTGTGCCTTTCCATTTCTCGCTGCAGGAGAGTAGAAAATATAGATATAGTTTATTAAAGGTAGAGAATATAGACATAGACATTAAAGATAGTACACTTTTGAGACATGAAGGCAGGCAGTAGTAGTAAAGGGCTACTAGTGCTCAGAGCCGAGGTCACATGTGTCTTTTATAGTGAAATTTGGACCCTCAGGGGAGGAAAGGTCTGTTCCTGGCTGATGGACTCCCCAGTACCTTCTAAGGAATGGGGCCAGAAGTGGACATTTCAAAAGGTTAGGAATCCTGGCACCTGTGATCCTGATAAGGGAGCAGAGTCCATTGAACAATGTCCCTTTCGCTTGCTGGGGGAGGGGGTGGTGGATGAGTCTCACATAGTTTTTATCATCCTAGATGGCCAAATGCAGGGGTGATTTTACTCCTTTGCTTCCTCCTGACAGGGAAGCACTGACCACTAATCAAAGCATTTGTCTCAGAGGGATCTTACATTGATATTTATATTTCAGGTAGCTGGGAAGCATCTGGCTGGGAAATAGGTGGCTGCAAAGGCTCCTTAATTCCCTTTCTTCCAACCTATTACCCACTAACATTCTGACTTTTCCCTTAGGGAATCATAAGGAGGCAGCTTCTAGTCTACCATCTTCCTGCAGTCTTTAACTTTTTTTTTTTCTGTACAGTAAATTTTTTTTTGAGTCCTTGATGCATTCTACATACTTTACATAGTCTATTTACTACTACACTAATTTATCTTCAAGCTACACCCAATCTTCTGCAAAAATATCAATTTGAGTTATATTTTTTGATTATATATTTTAGAAATATCTAGATATTTCACTAAATTAAAATCAGCTGGGCATAGTGGCACACACTTGTAATCCCAGAACTTGAGAGGCTGAGGCAGGAGGATCACAAATCCAAGGCCAGCCTTGGCTATGTAGGGAGACTGCTCAAATCAAAACAAAATCTGCTTTTTTTTTTGCAGATAATTTCAAGCTGGCTTTATTTCTTTAAGCATAGTAAGCATAGTTGCTTTATAGGTTATTTGTGATAATGCCAAAATCTGCAGTATATATGTATCTTTTTCTATCTTTTTTTTTTTATCCAGTTCTTATAATGTCATGTTTCTCTCTATGGTTATCTTTGTGTGCTATTTATTGTCCTGGAAAAACTATTTGTGAGGATTCCTTGAGGACTTAGGTTAAAGTTACAGTCCTCTAGAATGAATCTGTATTTGCTTCTGCAAGGTTCTTAAGGACATTACCAATATGGAGACATTTTCAATTGTATTAATATGTTGAGGTTTCTTTCATCATCCAACATAATACATACAACTTTTCTTAACAAATTTATCTGAAATTAAGGTTAGCGTTTGCTAGGAGTTACGGTTGGAAGGGAATGGATATGGTAACAAAGGGCTGCTTAAGGGAGCCTGTGCTGGTGTTAAGAGTTCTGTGTCTTGAATGTGGTCATAGTTACATGAAACTATACATATAGCTTGCATTAAAAGGATATTTGCACAGAAGTAAATATAAATACAGACAAATTATTCCATATATAACTGGTAAAATTCTGATAAATGCTGGGGATTGTACCAAAATCTGATAGACATTTTTAATATTGTATTATTATGTAAGATGTAAATGTTAGAAGTGGGAGAAGGACCTGGCAACCCCCTCCCAAAAATTAGTCTGCCATTGAAAACTCTATGAACAGCAGAGAAGCACTGACAATAGTGATTCCCCTGTTGTACAGAGGGTCGTTATGAGTCGGATACCGACTTGATGGCACCTAACAACAACAACAACAACAAATGTTGGAAGAGGCTGGGTGAATAGGGTGTAGGAGTTCTCTGTATATTTCTTTGCAACTACTTGTGAATTAATAATTATTTCAGATTGAAAAATTGTAAAAGAGGGCCGGGCATGGTGGTGCTCGCCTGTAATCCCAGCGGCTCGGGAGGCAGAGGCAGGAGGATTGCAGTTTCCAGACCAGAGGCAGTCTGTGTAACTTAGCGAGACCCTGTCTCAAAAAGTAAAAAAAATGGACTGGGCGTGCAGCACAGTGGTCCAGCACTTGCAGAGCATGCAAGCGCAAAGCCCTGTGTTCAACCCCTAGTACAGACAAAAAAAAAAAAAAAAAAGTTGAAAAAGAAAGTTTCTTGTAGTCTGACTCATACATTTTCTGGGTTGAGAAAATGTTTAAGTTCCTTGATATTTAGTAAAAGGCAGTTACCAAGTCTTCCTCTTCCAGTTTTGTTGAATTTAAAGTTTGCATTCATATTAATTAGGGTTCACACCATCCTAGTTTTATGTCAAGGCAAAGTGTAAGAAGACAGTGTGTGTACATCTTGGCATGAAGCAAGTAGTGAAGGGCTAAACCTTGCCTGCAGTATTAGGAATGCAGCCTTTAGGAGACTGGTGTGTAAGGGCATAAAATGTATTTTCTAAGGGTACTTAGGTACCAGAAAAAGCCTTGCCATGGAGAAATAGAATAGGACTGTTGCTAAGTGTTTTTGTTTGAAGGTTGGAGTAGGAGTGATAACAAAACTGTTATTCAGTGTTGAACCTGGAGGGTTATGGTGTACAAATTGTTATATTCTTATGGTAATTTATTCTTTTACTTGAGAAACATAGTTTAATGATTTTTTTCCACTTAAAGTCTTTTTATATTACAGGAAATAAATGGTATTATGGAGAACAATTTCAATGTTGAATTATCATCATCTACCTTTACCCTTCAAAGTTCTTCAGACACAATGGTATCTATTCAGCTCTTGGATTTCAAAACAAATTTACTGGAAGCAGTAGAAGAATTGCGTATGAGAAGGGTAAGCATCTTTTTTGTAAGTTTTAAATCAAGAGAACTTGATTTTTTTCTAGTTTTTTTGTTTTTCAAAGAAAACACCCCAAACAGCTTCTTGTTCAGAAACAAAATATACAGTATAGAGTGGGTAATGAGGGAATGAATAAGAGCAAAGTACGTGATATAATTATATGAAAATGTCATAATGATACATACCCATTATATTGTATCCTAATTAAAATTTAAAAAATTAAAAAAAAAAATGCAGTCCAGGTAATGAAGTAAAAGAATACAGCACAGAGTAAGCTGATGATGAGGGAATGGGACAAAAAAAATATTAGAAACTAAAGCAAAAAAGAGTTTCAGATTGTTAAATATTTGATAAATTGCCTACTGTTTATTGAGTTACTAGGAATACATGCTGCAACCATAGCCCTGTGGCATCCGATCCTGTCAGATCTCGGAAGCTAAGCAGGGTCAGGCCTGGTTAGTACCTGGATGGGAGACTGCCTGGGAACACCAGAAAGCTATAGGCTTGGGAGAAGGACCTGGCAAACCCCTCCCAAAAAATCAATCTGCCATTGAAAACCCTATGAACAGCAGAGAAGCACTGACAATAGTGTTTCCCCTGCTATACAGAGGGTGGCTATGAGTTGGATACCGACTCAAGGGCACCTAACAACAACAACAACAGGAATACATGGATAGCACTATGGTTAGAGCCTGTATAATAAAAGGAACTGCTCTTGGAGAGATTACATTTTTGTTAAACTTGTAAGATAGATGCCTATGAAATGATTAAATAATGAAGCAAAGTAGCACATGACTAAGTGACAAGGTAAATGTATCTAGTAAGTATTCTGAATTTAAAGAATCAAATGTCCTTATTTTTAATTAAGTGATAACAAATTTTTTAAAAGGAGATACTTAGAAAATTGTAAAAGATGTTGATTTCAGTAGGCTATCAATATTATGCAAATATCCTTAAAAAGCATTTCCTTTCTGAGATTGTTTTGATTTAAATTTGAATAGTATATCCTTAAGTCTGTGTAGAAAAGCTTGCAGCTGGTTCTGGAGAGAAGAAAATAAACTATGACACTGTTGCAATAACGATCTAGGAAGACTTTTACTCGTACTTATACATGATTATGAAGAGAGAACAAAAGAGGCAGAAAAAAAGCATCTATAGAACTTGGTGGCATCCTGAAAATAAGCTGCAAGTGAGAGAAAAAGGCCTGAAACAGTGTTTTTTATTATATCAACCTTGTTCAAGGATTTAAAATTATTGAAATTTATTGCTATAAAATTTAAATATTGCAATGTTCATCCTATAAATATACTTATTAGTATAACAAAAATTAATTTAAAGAAATTGTGCTGAAAAAGTGTATCTTGGATAAATGTTATAAAGGAATATTTCTATAAAATCACCTTACCATGTTATGTTTCCTAAGTGAGATAACTTTAGAACACTCTTTAGAACTTTGTGTTGTTTTATTTTGTTTCAAATATGATACTTTGGTCTGTTTCTATTTCTAACATGAGAAAAATGCTTCTTTAAAAAATCTGAAATATTTAGGGTTAAAAATAATGGTCTTTTTAAAATTTAATATTTTTATAAAACCTTCATTTTTAAATTTAGCTTTCTAACTCTGTGCTTGTGACTTCAGTATTTTCATGATGTTCTGCTCCTTGATAGGAAGGCCTACTTGATTCTGTTATGCACACATTTTGCATGCATGGAACTTCATCATACACATTGCTGACATGTTTTTTCCATTTTAGACTACCTCATAAGAACTTTAGGTCTCACAGCATGAATCCCTGAGCGCCAGCCTGGGCACTTACCAAATGTAAATTTTGTGCTTTCCCAACCTTCTTGGTATAAAGGTAAACAATTCTCCTACCAGGTGTTTAAAACAGCCTAATTTTTTAAGAGACTGTATTATAGGAAAGCCTATGAAGTTATGTCAAACATTGAACCATTCTGAATACTTATAAACACCATACCCAGAAAACGAGGAGTAGTGATTTTAATAACAAAATGTAAGAGTATATACCATTCTTGTTACTGGAAGAATTTAGGGTCAAGCCACAATTCCAGGAATTAGGCTTGGCCACCTGCCCCAATTTGCGTACTAAAGAGGTGAAATAATAATGAAAAGCAGAGAAAAATTTAATCAGTGTCCACATTGGGAAGGGGAACAAATAAAACAAGTCCCGTTGACCCCCCAAATCCATCTTTGGAGAACTTATATGAGCTTTAGATTTAAGTAGAGGAGCTTTTGGGAGCAGGGAGAAGAGGTATGCATAATTAAGCAGTCTTTCAGTTCTGGTTTTACAGGGTGTTTTCGAGAGGCTGTCTGTCATCTCTGGAGGGTGTTATTTGTAGTACTTTGTCAAAGAGATGGTTAGCAATTAAAGTTTCCAGGATTCAAAGCAGTTGGAGGTTTAGGACAAAAGCTTGTGAATTTCAGATGCCTCTTGGTGTCTGGTATTGGCCACTTGTGAGTTCAACTGGGAAGTCATTTTTTCCTGGTAAAGGTTGTTTATAAGTGCTGATTTCAGTGAAATTCATCATTGAAGTGAGGTTTTCGGTTTTTTTTTTTTTCATTTTCAGTACTGGGGTTGCCCATGCCAGGCAAGTGCTACACCACTAAGCCATTCTCCCAGCCTCTTGTTAATTTTTTATCTTGAGACAAGGTCTTGCTAAATTGCACAGGCTATTTCTGGCCTTGAACTCCCACCCCAACCTCCTGAGTTGCTAAGATTAAAGATGTGAGCTACAGTGCTATGAGCTTTTTCCTTAAAGAGGGGGAACTTTTTCTCCATTTTATTGGGAGAAGGCAATTATTGCTTTTTACATTTATCCTGATGCAACGTATTATACTGATAAAGTATACTGATTCCTGAGTTTTAATTTTTTTCCTGATTTTGATTAGGAAAATTCCAAGTATACCCAATACTTAAAAGAATTTCACAGTGGACACCCATATATCCAATGTGGTATCCACTAATGGCACCCAAGGATATCTACATCCTAATACTGAGAAAGTCTGCAGCCATAGCATCCTAGCATCTGATTGCACCTGATCTTGGAAGCTAAGCAGGGTTCTGCCTGGTCAGCGCTTGGATGGGAGACTGCCTGAGAATACCAGGTGCTGAAGGCAAGGGAGAAGGACCTGGCAATCTATTTATGGAAAAATCCCTTATTGAAAACCCTGTGAATAGCAGAGAAGCACTGACAGTAGTGCTGGGCATGGCACAGTATTTGGGAGTGTTTCATTCTGTTGTACACAGGTCCCAACTCGGTGGCATCTAACAGCAACAACAATGGTGAGAATATGTAAATATGTTAGTTTATATGGGGAAAGGGTTTTTGCATGTGTGCTCAAGGATTTTGAGATGGAGTGATTATGCTGGATTATTTTGGTGGGCCTATTGTAATCAAGGGCTGGATTTAGCTCAGTTGGTAGAGCACTGCGTTGCAGTCTCTGAGGTCCCGAGTTCAATTCCCAGTACCGCAAAAATGGGAGAAGGACCTGGCAATCCACTCCCAAGGCAATCCCGAAACAGTCAGCCATTGAAAACCCTATGAGGGTCGCTATGAGTTGGATACGGACTCGATGGCACCCAACAACAACAACAACAACTGTAATCAAAAGGGTTCTTATAAGAAAGGGACAGGGGAATCAAAGTCAGAAAGATTTGATGACAGATGACAGAAGTAGGGGTTATAATCAGAGAGAAAGATTTGAAGCAGGGTTTCAAACCTGTGAAAAATGGGGCTCAGGTTTAGGTATGTATTCAATGTGTTAAAATTTAGAAGATTCAGTTTGGGATTGAGTTTAAAGTTTTAATCCTATGTGGTGGTAGTGTTGTGTTATATAGACAGATAAAACTTTTTCAATTTTTAAAAATTTTATTTCATCCCATTTTTTTAACTTTAAAAAAAATTTTTCCTCCAATCCTAATGCTGTGTTCTTCCTCATAAAGTCTAGCTTCTTGGATTATTTTCTCAGCATATAAATTGAAGAGATATGGTGAAAGTATACAGCCCTGATGCACACCTTTCTCAGCTTTAAACCAGGCACTGTTTCCTTATTCTATTCGAGCAACTGCCTCCTGGTTCATGTATAGATTCCTCATGAGTACAGTTAGGTGCTCTGGTATTTCCATTTTCCGAAGTATTATCCATAATTTATTATGATCTACACAGTCAAATGCCTTGGCATAGTCAATAAAACATAGATATCTTTTTGACATTTTCTGCTTTCGGCTAATATCCACCTGACATCAGCAATGAAATAAATGTATGTGACTGTATAATCCAAAGCCTTGTAAAGCTATAGAATATTTTCTGTCATCCCCAGAAAGTTCCCTCACATCCTTTCTCATTCATTCTTCACTCCTGTCTATCCAGAGGCAGCCATCTTTGTCTCTTCTATAATGGATAATGTTTATCTCTTATCTAGATTCATTTTTTCACTGTTGAAAGAAAATACAAATAAGTAAGAGAAGAGGGGTAAAATGAATATTTTGGTGCTGGATTAGAATTGGAGATATCAATATGAACTCATGGTTTAATTATATGTAGATAGAAATGTAAATAGAGCTGGGTGCAGTAACACATTCCTCTAATCCTACCTACTCAGGAGGCTGAGGTAGGAGGACCTTTGGTTAAAGGCCAGCCTGACCAGCATAGTGAGACCTTGTATCAGGAACAAACAAACAAACAAAAGAAATATAAATATAGATCTGTGTATATATATGGTTTAGTTTACATACACCTGTTTTCTAGCTTTGTCTGCTGAAAGGACCTGCAAGTACTGGCATTCAGATTTGGGTTCTAAATATCATTATCTAATACAAGGAACCAGGGCTCCTTGGGGCCTGTGCACCTTGTAGTTCTGGAAAGTAAGGAAGTATTTAAAGGATATCAAAGGACACATAAGCAAATCTGAGAGAATACCTGCTGGTCAAAACTGGAACAATTTGAGTAACAAAATAATGATAATATTGGACCCCCTAATGATATAAATAAATGACTGAATAAATAAATAGAAGAGATAAATCTTTACAAAAGAATACCAGCTAATAAACATAAAAAGAAGAAGAGAAATGTAAAACACTTGCCAAAGCACAATAATAATTTCTACAGGCAAGGTCCACTAAGGAATGTTGAAGTTAGTAGATGAAACTTTAAGGAGAAACAGTCACACAGTATCTTCCTCAGATTATTTAGTAATTTACTATAATTGTATTACACAGGTTCACAAATGTTTTGATATTCCTTCTTCTAGGAAGCAGAGTTTAGTTCCACTTCTCCTCCCTGGTCCTCTTTATTGTGGATGAAATGACTTGTTTTTAATGACTAGAAAATATACAGGGAAAAATGTTAAATTTACAGTGAAGATTGTTGTTGTTGTTGTTAGGTGCCGTCGAGTAATGTCCAACTCATAGCCACCCTTATAGGGTTTTCAATGGCAGATTGTTTCGGGATTGCCTTGGGAGTGGGTTGCCACGTCCTTCTCCCGTTTTTTCGGTGCTGGAAATCGAACTTGGGACCTCAGAAACTGCAGAGCGGTGCTCTACCAACTGAGCTAAATCCCAGCCTTTACAGTGAAGATAGCAGGCATAAATAAGTGATTAAAATTAACATCGCCAGAAATTGTTAGTATTAATCATTCACACGAATATCTAGTATTCATGATATGATGTGATGAGACAGGAACTTCATTTCTGTGATATTCTCCCTCCAAATCTAGTCTAATCATGAAAAAAAATGGATAAGCCCCATTTGAGGAACATTCTACAAGATTCCTCAATAATAATCTTTAAAAGAATCAAGATTATAAAAAATGAAGGAAGAGAAACTGTAACTGATTGGCAGAGTCTAAGGAAATATGATGACTAAATACCACATTGATATCCTGGGTGGGATCCTGGAATAGACATTGATTGGAAAACTGCTGAGATCCAAATGAACTCTGTAGTCTAATTAATAGTATTATTATACCAATGGTATTTCATCAGCTTTGATAAATGTGTCATAGTTACCAAAGATGTTAATAGAAAAGCTAGGTGAAGGGTATCGAGGAACTCTCTACTATTTCTGCAACTCTTTTATAAATTTAAAATTATTTCAGAATAAGAAATATTGTAATACAAATTCAGTATGATTGTTTTTTTTTTTTTATTTTTAGGAGAGATTAAGCAAGCAAACTATATTTGATTATTCATTTCACATTTACTGAGCTCTTATCATGCCAGGTTTTGTGTATTATGGTACCAAATAAAGGTGTGTGCAAGAACTAGGAGAGTTTGGATAAAGAAATGCCTTACTTTACTGGGGGAGTGAGGAAGGCATCAGGGAAGGAGTAACTTAGGTAAGAAACATGATAAATGGGTAGGAATTTTGGATCAGCATTTCTAGGAGTTTCTCAGTTGTGTTAACCTTTTCAAGGAATTAGGTTTTGACTTTGTTGATTCTGTCTATTGTTGTTATGGTTTGAATATAAAATGGCTTCCAAGCCTCATGTTTGAGAACGAGGTTGCCGGGTGGTAGGGCTGTTTTGAGGGGCTGTGGAACTTCGGGAGGTGGGACCTAGCTGGTGAAAGGAAGTAGGTCACTGCAAATGGGCCTTTGAAGGTTTGTATGTGGGATCCTGGTTCCAGTAAGCTCTGTGCTCCTTATGTGCCATGGTGTGAACCACTCTTCTCCACCATGTGCTCCTGCCTTGGCCATGTTCTCCCAACCAACATGGACTGAAATTCTCTGAACTGTGAGTCAAATAAATCTTTATTCCCTTAAGTTATTCTGTCAAGTATTTTGGTAATAGTGATACACAAGTTAACACAGCTCATTTGTTTTTTTGTTTTATTAATTTCTGTTCTTTGTTATTTTCCTCCTTTATTTAATTTGCTATTCTTTTTGTTTTGAAATTGTGGGGATGGATATTTTGTTTATTAAATTAAAAATTTTTCTAATATAAGGCATTTAAGCCTATAAACTTCTTTTTTAGCATGGCTTTTACTGGGTCCAAATTTTATATATTTTCATTATCATGCACTTCAAGTTATTTTCCAGTTTTCATTGCAATTTCTTCTTTGTCACATGGGTTATGTAGCCATATACTCCTTCTTTTATGAATATTTGAGTTTAGGGGGCTGAGGTAGGAGGGTCATTTGAGCCCAGGAGTTCAAGACCAGCCTGAGCAACATAGAAAATCCCATCTCAGAACAAAACAAAAACAAAGAAACAAATATTTGAGATTTTTCTTTCACTTTTTATTAACTTTAAAAAATTGAATTTTGCTGGGTTCGGTGCCTTTAATTCTAGCCATTTGGGAGGTGGAGGCAGGAGGATTGTAAGTTTGAAGCCAGAGGCAGCCTGTGTAACTTAGTGAGACCCTGTCTCAAAATACAAAGTAAAAATGGACTGGAGTTACCGCTCAGTGGTTGAGTACTTGCAAAAAGCATGCATGAAGGCCTGGGTTCAACTCCCCAGTACTGCAAAGAATAAAATAAAAATATATAAAAATAAAAAATAAAACTAATTTGTAGCTTAATTCTCTTGTATTTGATAATATACTCTATATGATTTTAGTCATCTAATATATGTGGAGACTTGCTTTCTGGGCAAGCATGTAACCAATTTTGGTAAATATCCTAACGTCGGTGAACTTGAAAATAATCTGTATTCTGTATTTCTTTGGAGCAGTTTTCTATCAATGTATTGAGTATCTTTGTCAGTCTTGTTCAAATCTTCTGTGTCATCATTGTCTCTATTTTCCATCATTTTTTCTCTGTATTTTTCAATCTGGCTTTTTTGATTCTTTCAGTTCACTCTCTCTCTCCTCACCTTGTCTAATGGGATAATAAAGTAAATCTTAATTTCATTTATTGTGTTTAAAATTTCCATTTAGTTTTTTTCTAATTTTCAGTCCTGCTGAAATTAATTTTATCATTGGTTTCTTGAGCATACTAATCACATATATTTAAAACTCTAGCCAGGTATGATGGCTCATGCCTATAATTCCAGCAATTTGAGAGGCAGAGGCAACAGGATTACAGGTTCAAAGACAGAGGCAGCCTGGATAACTTAGTGAGACCCTGTTTCAAGATAAAAATAAAAAATGGGCTGGGAGTGCATCTCAGAGACAGACCACTTGGAAAGTATATGTGAGGCCCTGGTTTCAACCACTAAGTACAAACAATAACACCAGAAACCCCAAAACCTTTATATCAGTAAACTTCAGTATCTGGACCTCTTCTAGATCTAATTCCATTTTCATTCAGTCAGTCTCTATCTTTCTCTCTGTCTTGTCCCTTTGGTTTTTGGGCATTTGATGTTATCTTGTGTAGGGTAAATTTTGATTAAATGGCTTTCTTTATGAAAAATTCCAAAGAAAATTTAAGGCTTTGGACAATACTTTCTTTCCCTAGAGAGGTTTACTTTTACTTCTGGAAGATGGGGTTGGGAAGATCATTTTACTAATCAGAGATTGTGACTGGAGATTGAGTTTCCATCTTTTTGAGGTCTAGTTTATTTCTGTTCTCTATTCTAAGAGTGTAGCTTTATTAGTTACTTTTGGTCATTATGACCAAAATACCTGACAGAGGCATCTTAAGGAAGGAAAGCTTTATTTTCTCTCATAATTTCAGAGGGTTGATCCATGCTGGCTGGGAAGACATTATGCAGCAGGTGACAGGAATGTATGGTGGAGGAGAGTTGTTCACATCGTGGCAGATAGAAGCAGAGAAAATGAAGCTTAAACCAGTGGCTGGGTATCACCTTCAAAGGCCTGCCCCCAGCAACCTACTTTCACTTGGTAGGTCCCACCTCTTAAATGTTCTCTAGCCTCCCAATATAGAACCACCAGCTGGGTGGCATTCAAACATGAGACTGTGGGGGACATTTTATACTTAATCAATAATAGTAGTTCATTGAGGTTTCACCTAAAATCCTGAGATATTTGCTGGAGTTCCTCCTCTTCTGTGAGACCTGAATGCTAAACTATCTCCATATGGATGCTGCTGGTTCCATATGAATTTTTGGATCATTTTTCCTATTTCTGTAAAGTCAGTCAGTGGAATTTTAATGGGGATTACATTAAATCTATAGATTGCTTTTTGGCAGGATAGCCATTTTTACTATATTAATTCTCCCTATCCAGGAGCAGGGAAGGTCTTTCCATTTTTCAGTGTCCTCTGCTATTTCTTTCTTTAATGTTTTGAAATTTTCCTTATAGAGATCTGCAGGGTCTTTGGTTAGATTGATTCCAAGGTATTTAATTTTCTGGTGGGCTATTGTGAAAGGTATTTTTTTCTGAAATTTCCTTCTCTTCCTGCGTGCAGTTGGTGTTAAGAAAAGCTATTGATTTTTGTGTGTTGATTTTATAACCTGCCCTTTGCTGAAGGAGTTGATTAGTTCTAGAAGTTTTCTGGTTGCGGTTTTGGGGTCTTTCAGGTATAGAATCATATTATCTGTAAATAAGGATAATTTGACCTCTTCATTGCCAATCTGTATCCCTTTGATTTCTTTCTCTTGTCTGATTGCCTTGGCAAGGACTTCAATTACTATGTTAAATAGAATAGGAGAGAGAAGACATACTTGCCTTGGAGAACCTATATCTTATTGAAGAGAAAGTAAAAATCCATACTTGAACATGAAATTTATTGGATTAAAAATCTTGGAAGTGGGTTGAAATTTTTTAAACCAAATGTATTTCTGATCCAAATTATTTGTACAATGGAATTAAAAGATACCTACCATGAAACATCTAGACTGTTAAAATGTACATTCATTTGATCACCTTTTACAAACCATTTCTCAGTCTCTACTTTAAGAATATTAAAAATCTAATAGGTATAGCATGCCATGCAAATTAATAACTATATCATCACATAGTATGAATTATGTATCATAATAAAATTATAAAAAAACTATTATGGTAGTTCAGAAAAAAGACATGCTAAATTTGCTAAGTATCTAAATAGGAATAAGTTCTTGAAATCTGAATAAATAGAACCTAAAATTCAGTGGACTTTTGGGCAGTCTAAAGTAACAATGATTTGCTAAGGAAATTGTGAGTCAAAACTGGGTAGTTAGTGATGTAATTGTGGTAAATGAACATTAAGCAGCATTTCAGTGTCCCATAATATAAGTGAAATTACTAATGAGTGGAATAATACTACTTTCTGGTTATTATGATTTATAGAATATACATTTTTATCCTACACTGAGAACTGATAAAATTAGTGTTAAGCCGCATTGCCAAAAAAAAAAAATTATTAAATCCTTTTACTGTATTAGGATTTTAACTTCATGCCTTTTATTAAAATTATTATTTATCTACTTATTTTTATTTATCTTCAGTTTTCTTCTACCCATCCTTTAAGCAGCCTTTAAAAGTTTTTAATAAAAATGCCTATGAAGTTGTCAATGAGTAAAAACAATTTTAGTAAGAAAATTTTGTCTCTAACTTGAATTGTGTCCCAGAATATAGCTCCTAAAAGTGTTTATTTTTTATTAGAAGCCTTAGGACTACAAGGATTTAAGTGTTTTTAGAAAAACAATAAAAGGAGTAATTTGATGGTTTATTTACTCTCTATAACCTTTAGAAAGTGTTATCCTTTTTCAAAGTGCTTGCTTCAGGCTGTAGTTTTACAAGATGGGTTGTGTTATCGGTCAGACCTCTTCAGTTCTTGACCCTGAACAGATTTAGGGACATGGCACGTACAGCAGGCACATGTCCAAGAAGCCCAAACTATAACTGTGTACTTTTATGCTCCTTTTTAAACTCATAATCTACCTCCTACAAAATTGCTTAATTCAGTCTTTCATGTTGTCTAACAAATACTATGCACTCTTCCATAATTTCTTGGTCTGATTAGCTAAAACATATTCAAGATAAATATCTCTGATATCATGGGATAGCCTAAAACTTCGTTTAAAACATTTATTTCCCAATAGTATTTAAGCTAATATTTTCACTTTAGCAAATTTAATCTATTATGAAGATTTCTGATGAAAAAAATATTATAACAGTCATAGCAATTCTTAAATTCATTTTTTCTCCACATTACTGGGGTGCTGAACCCAGGGCCTCACCCTTGAGTACTTTGCAAGTGCTCCACCACACCACTGAGCTGCACCCCTAGTCCCTTTTTTATTTTTTATCTTGAGACAGAGTTTTGCTAAGTTATGCAGTTGCCTCTGGCCTCGTGATCCTCTTGCCTCAGCCTTCCAAGCTGCTGGGATAGCAGGAGTGTACCACCACACCTGATTCTTTTATTTTTCTTGTAACAAATATTTCTTGTTTATATCAAATTTTTCTTGTAACAAATAGTTCTGATTTTATAAAATATTTTTGGTTTTTATATACTACCAAAAATCACAAGTAAAATGATTGTGCATGGATTTCTAACTTTTGTGAGATATGAAGATTGAATTGAGGTTTATGAAGGAAGGGAATGTATCAGAACAATCCATATTGTCCTACATCATCCACAATTTCTTAACAAAAATATAATGCAGTATTTAAGAGACTCTAGAGACAGATGGCCTGCAGCCAGACTACTGTGGTGTCTGATCCCATCAGATCTCAGAAGCTAAACAGGCCTGGTTAGTACTTGGATGGGAGACCGACCTCCTAGGAACACCAGGTGCCGTAGGCTTGGGAGAAGGACCTGGCAACCCACTCCCCGCAAAAAACAATCAGCCATTGAATAACAGAGAAGCACTAACAATACTGTTTCTCCTATTGTACATAGGGTCTCACTATGAGTCAGACACTGAGTCGATGGCACCTAACAATAACCAGGGACAGATAGTGTGGGCTCACATATGTGCTCTCTGGACATAGGTATGGTTGTCTGTGCCCGTTCTTAATTACTCAGGATGCTGGGGCGGCAGGATCACTTGAGCCCAGCAGTTCCATACCAGCCTGTATAACAGCAAAATCCTGTCTATAAAACAAAACAGACAATGGACTCTGCTATTTATCTGCCATATGACATTAGGCAAATTATTTATCCTTTTGATACCTTATTTTCTTCATCTGTAAAAAACAAGTAAGAATACCTGTTTTATAAAATTATCTCCTGGATTAATCAGTACATAAGAAATGCTTAGAACAATATCTAGATCACAGTAAAATCTTAGAGTCTACTTTGGCCATTAAAAAAAGTGCATAGCAAGGTGCAATGGCATATGCCTGTAATCCCAGTGACTTGGGAGGTGGAGGCAGGAGGATCGCAAGTTCAAGGCCAGAGGTAGGCTGCATAACTTAGTGAGACTCTATCTCAGAATAAAAAGTGAAAAATGAGCTGAGGGTGCACCTCAGTGGTAGAATGCTTGCAAAGTATGTGTGAGGCCCTGGGTTCAGCCCCCAGTACTGCAAAAATAAACACACAAACAAATAAATAAAAATGCATAACCAGACATACATTGCATAACCAGCAGTATATTGTACAGTTTTAATCCAGGTGCTTTAGGAAGAGATGCATGTTATATGTACTCCCCCTGCCCAGCAAATACATATATACACTTATTTCTTTTATAGGTGTGTGTGTGTGTGTGTGTGTGTGTGTGTGTGTGTGTGTTTATGTATGTGTGTGTGTATGTACATTGTTGTTAGGTGCTACTGAGTCTGATCTGACTCATGGCGACCCTTTGTACAACAGAACATAACACTACCCAACATTATGCCATACACATGATCTTTTCATGTTTGAACCATTTTTGCAGCCATTATGTTTCTTCTCATTTTGAGTCATGCCACATCAGCAAAAGGAGGTCCCAGGGGCTTTACCCCATTCCCATCATTAAGGTCAACTCCAAGCATCTCTTGAATACCTACCTTCCAGCCTGGGGTGCTCATTTTCTGGCACTGTATTTGGCATTCCTTCTCAGCTATTCATAGGATTTTCAGTGCCAAATGTTTTGGGAGTAGGCTGCTCATCCTTCTTCCTAGTTGTCTTAAATCTGGTAACTCAGCTGAAACCTGTCCACCATGGGTGGCCCTACTGGTATCTGAGACACTGGTAGCATAGCTTTCAACATCGAAGCAACATGCAAGCCCCCACAGTGTGACAAACTGACAGACACATGGGGGGGGTCTTTTTTATTAGCATTTATTAATTATACAAAATAATGAGTTTCATTGTGACATTTTCATGTATGTATGTTATGTACTTCAATCATATTTACCCTATCCTTCTTTTAACTGCAGTCTTTGATGATTTCAAAATAAATTGTGGACATCATACATTTTCTACTAAATACTTCAGTAATGCCTGTCATTAAGCAGAGTTCACTATTTTGTTTATAGCTTTTTCCTTTATACTAAAACTTATATATGATGAAATATATAAATTTTAGCTGTATATTGAATGAGTTTGGAAAGATGCACTTGTTTCATGGAAACCCTTATCAAGACATAAAATGTTTTCATCAACTCAGAAAGTTGCTGTATGCCTCATCCTAGGCAGATTCTATGTCTCTTAATTTCTCCAAGAGGAAATCACTGTTTTGATAGTTTTCACAATCAATTAGTTCTAATAGGTTATATAAATGTAATCATATACTATCTACTTTTTTAGGTAAGGGTGCTTTTATTCAATATGTATTTAATCCATCTATGTTGTATATACTATCAAACATGTACATTTTTGTGTGTGTGTGGTACTTGGGGGTTGAACCCAGGGCCTTGAACATACTTTGCAAGTGCTTTACCACTGGACTGCACCCCAGCCCATTTTTTAAAAATCTTGAGACAGAGTCTTGCTAAGTTATGCAGGCTGCCTCTGGCCTCAAACCTGTGATCCTCCTGGCTTTGTCTTCCCAAGTTGCTAGGATTACAGGGGTAAGCCACAGTGTCCAGCCTTCCTTGCTCTATTCTTTTTACTGATTTGCCCACAGGAAGTTCCTGAAATATACAGTGGACAAGTTATAATGGGGAGCTGCCCTGAAGCCCTTTTGCTGATCACCAAATTGATGGTAATGGAAGAAAATTACTTCACTTGATTATTGTGAAAGACAAGGGTCAGATGAAATGACACAGGGAGTCCATGTGGTGGCACATGCCTGTAAACCCAGTACTGGGGAGGCTGAGGCAGGAGAATCATGAGTCTAAGTCCAGCCTGGGCTACAGAGCAAGACCCTATCTCAAAAACAAACAAATAAATAAACAAAGACAAATAAATAGGGAGTTGGGCACCAGATCTGGTCTCAATGCTGAGCTTCACTATGGCCTTGCTGAACTCACTATATCTGGACTACTTTTTTGTAGGGATCTTAGGATTTTCTGTGTATATACTCATTCATCAGCAGATAGAGAACATGTTTATTTCTTTCTTTACAATCTATTTGTTCCTTAATGGCTAGAACTTCCAGTAGTATGTTGAATAGAGCTGTGGGAGCAAGCATTCCTGCATTGTTCCTGATCTTAAGATGAAAGCACTCAGTTTTTCACCATTTAATACAATGTTAAATATAGGGTTTTTGTAAATGCTCTCTACAAAGAGAAAAAGTAATTCTATTCCTGATTTGCTGCGTTCCTTCTTCCCCTTTTACTTTCCTCCAATACACATGTTCCTCTACAGGTCACCAGATTCCCTCCTATCTGTGTATCCCCTTCCTTGCAGATTTCCCTATCATTTTGGTGCCAAAACCCAGCAGTTGGTGAGGTTCCACTTATCGTGTAAACTCCAACTCTTGGCTCCCCTCCCAGATTTTCCTATCATTTCTTGCTTGACTTTGGGCCTCTCCACTTGGTGTTGGGTCTTTCTACTTGACTTTGGGTCTTCCTTTTATGCTACTTCCTAGTGAGTCTGTCTTTGCAAGTCTCCCAGCTGAATCCTTCTGTCCTTTTTAATAATGCTTGTTAATGCCGTGGTGGTGGTAGCCATTGGCAATAAAGGGAATTCTGTGATATTGTCATTAAGTCTCAGTCTTAGGTGAACCTGAGTCTTAGGATGAGACCTTCACAAGTGTTATGGTCCCTTCTTCAAATGTAATGCTGGGTCTAGCGTGCATTCCTGTTCCCACCCCTCATAATAAAGCTGTGGTTTCTTTTCTTTTCTTTTTTCTTTTTTTGGTCTATCTCCTCTTAGCTGCAGTGGGTTTCCACAAATGCTCTGAGGTTATAGTTTCTATTGCCTTCTCCCTGTAGCTTAAGGCTTTTTTTCCCCTCAGGGCAGATAAGGAAGGCAGATCTGTCTAGGGAGAGTTTATTTCTTTTTCCAACTGCACAGGGTGTTACGGTTTGAATATAAAATGGCCCCTAAGACTCATAGTTGAATGCCAGGTCCCCAGATGGTAGAGCTGTTTTGGGAGGCTGTGGAAGTTTAGGATGTTGGACCTAGCTAGTGGAAGTAGGTCACTGGGAGTGGGCCTTTGAAGGTTCTTACTTTGGCCCAGTTCTGGTAAACTGTTTCTGTTTCCTGGTCAGTTACAATGTGAATAGTCCTCCACAGGCCTAGCTGCTGTTCTGCCATGCATCCATGCCATATGTACTGAACCCCTGAAAACATGAGCCCAGACTAAATCCTTCCTCCTTAAGTTGTTGTGTCAGGTATTTTGGTAACAGCAATGCATAATCCACCTAATGCAGAAAATTGGTACCAGAGCCTGGGGATTTTTCCTGTGCTAAAACCTGACCATGTGGTTCTTGGGCTGTTGGAACTTGTTTGGAAGAGTTTGGAGATGTAGGGTAGAGAGGCCTTAGGATCCTGTAAACAGAGAATGATGGGTAGTTCTGGTGAGAGTTTTAGAAGACCACAATACTTATAAAAATGGACAGTGAAGAGAGTGCTCACAATGAAAGTGTCTCCCAAAGACCATTCCACACTCAAGAACTCGCACGAGAGGTTTTAATAAGCAGAAGGACAGAGTGGCTGTCTCCGGAAATGAGAACAGCAGCGAGGTATAGCAAGATAGCTCCTTATATGGGGGTAGAGTGGAATTTTCCAGTTGGGGCGGATGTTAGGGGAGTGGTTCCCAGTGGCACCACAAACGGCGTCACCCCTGACCGGGTCATTTTTAAATCAGATTTTGTCCAAAGGCTGAGCCTGGGGCCAGACAGGATAATAGATTAAGCAAGGCAGGACAATACCAAGAAGCCAAGTTAAGTTTCTGTTTTCCCAAAATGACCTCCTTGAGGCTGAAACGAAACTTGACTTATGAAATGGCGGCTGAAAACCAAGATGGCTACATAGATGTTAACACAAAAACCCAATACACAGGGTTTCAGAAGGAAATAAAGCCACTATTGAAAATTGCACTAGAAGCTGTTCATGCTACATTCTGGCAAACAGTTTGTAGTTTTCCTATGTCCTAAAAATTTGAGTGAGGCTAAATTCAAAAGTAATACTAATTAACTTGGCAGAGGAAATTTCAAGACAGCATAGTATTGAGGCTATGAAGTGGTTTCTCTGGGTGCTTTTAGTCAGATTTATATGGAAAAAAGATGCCAGAGGAAGATCAGAAAGATTTGAAGAACATGCAGTCTGCCAGAAAAGCTGCATATTTATAGTTGTGGACAAGGCAAGTTCTGGAAATAAGAAGAGGCATTGTTGTTGTTGTTAGGTACCAGTGAGTTGGTGTCTAACTTATAGCAGCCCTGCAAACAACAGGTGAAACACTATTGTCAGTGCTTCTCTGCTATTCATAGGGTTTTCAGTGGCAAATTGGTTTTTGGGAGTTGGTTGCTGGGTCCTTCTCCCAAGCCTGCAGTTTCTGGTGTTCCCAGGAGGTCTCCCATCCAAGTGGTAACCAGGCCCAAC
The DNA here is from genome assembly GCA_007922755.1 of Pedetes capensis. Lineage (NCBI taxonomy): Eukaryota > Metazoa > Chordata > Mammalia > Rodentia > Pedetidae > Pedetes > Pedetes capensis. Next base: position 32,972 of record VMDO01016513.1, read on the forward strand.
CCTGCTTAGCTTCCAAGATCTGACAGGATCCACACCACAGTGCTACAGCTGCAGGCATTAAAGAGATAAGTGCTATTAAAGAGAAGCAAGGAATTTGCAATTGAAAAATAGGAGGGATGCCCTGCCGGTAAGGTAGGAGTTGGCCAGATCCCTCTCATCTAAGACTCCAGGGTGTGAAACCACAACTTATTTGAAAGACTTTCATATTATAATATAGAGCCAAAAAGTCTGCTATAAAGTACAGACTTGCCTCTTTCTGCTGGAAAGATGCCATCCAGAAAAATGGTTTCCTGGCCTGGGCACACAGGCTACTGCAGCTATGGTCCAAATGGGTCCAGCTGCTGCTCAACCTGGAGGCACAACTTGGCATTGTTCATGTGATGCTGGTTTTGCAGGCCTGCAGAATGTGAGAATTACAGGGTCATCAAGGCTTGCACCAAGGTTCTAGACAAAGGCCAGGGAAGCCAGGCAGTGTGTGGCAGGGTCACATTTTCTGCGGAAGGCCCCTGAGGGCATGATATGTCAAGCTGCAATATGAAGCCTAAGCTTCAATGGAGACCCAAGAATGTTGGAGATGCCAGCAACATGGAATATCTGCCAAGGAAAATTGCCAGCAACAAGGGGAGCCAGCCCCAAAGAGAGGCCATATGGCTTGCAAACAGCAAAGCCATAGCGGTAGAACTGCCCAAGCCTGTTTGGGCCCAGATGATGCTACCATATGCATCATGGAGCTGCAGGATTCAATATTTGCCCAGCTGGGTATGTCTTGCTTTGATTTGATCTTTCCTTGCTATCCTCCTATTTCTCCCTTTTTGTATGAGGATGTTTACTTTGTGCTATTGTATATTAGAAGTTTGTAGCCCCCCCCCCCCCTTTTTAAATTTTGCAGAGGTTCACAGCTAAAAGTTTGCCTTGAGACTCAGTAGAGATTTTAGACTTTAAATAATGTTGGGACTGTTAAGACTTGGGAACTCTTGAAGTTTGATTAAATGTATTTTGCATTATAAGGTGACCATGAGGCCTGGGGGCCTGGGACAGACTATTACGGTTTGAATGCCAGGTCCCCAGGTGATAGGACTGTTTGAGGAGGCTGTGGAAGTTTAGGAGGTGGGACCTAGCCTGAGGAAGTAGGTCGCTGGGATGGTCTTTGAAGACTTTAACCTGGGCCTTGTTCTGGTAAGCTTTCCCTGTGTCCTGGTTGGCTGCCATGTGAACAGCTCTCTGTCATAGGTCGTATAACTGCTCTACCATGCCTCCCTGCTAACTGAACCCCTGAAACTGTGAGGCAAAAATAAATCCTTCCTCCTTTAAATTGTTTATGAGCTATTTTTGTAACAGCGATTTGCAACTTTGCTAACACACAGGGTTTCTATTCTATCCTTGGCTGTATTTTCTGTTGCCCCTTCCCCTGAAGATCAAGAGTTTTGGTGTGTAGGGGAAATAGGGGAGATGGCTTGTGACTGCTTTTCTCTTTGACAGCTAGTATGAGGGGGAAGCTTTCTCATGATTCTTCCTAATTTTCCTCGAAAGTCCCTGGTGTGTTTTCTGCTATAAAGTACAGACTTGCCTCTTTCAAGGACTATCAGGGGATTCATATTCTTATAGTAGCTCACATTCTGCCCTTTCAAATTTATTAAGGTCTTTCAGCTGAATCTTCCTACCATTACCCAGTTGCTTGTGTCGCGGATAAATAAATGCTGAGGATCTGCTTTTCCTTGTAGGCACCTGTCTCTGTCCAGATTTTGGATTACTTGATTGATCTGGGGCCTCAGTTCTCTGCTCATTTGTCCATTTAATTTGTAAAATTTCTAGATTTTTCCTTGTGAGTGTGAGAGGATACTGTTTCTGTCACTCTAGAAAGAGCTCTTACTGAATCCCTTGAAATTGTAATTTTCATAGTATTTTTCTTTTCCTTTTTGACTTAGGAAGCAGAAACTCAATATGAAGAACAGATTGGTAAAATTATTATGGAGACACAAGAACTTAAATGGCAAAAGGTGAGTATTTCCTCCCTCAGATTAGAAATTTTAGCATGTATTTCAAAATATATTCTAATCCTCAGCACTGGGGAGGCTGAGACAGGAGGATTGTGAGTTCAAGGCGAGCTTGGGCTATCTAGCAAGTTCCAGGCCGGCCTGGGCTACATATTGAGACCCTGTATCAAGAAAAGAAAAGAAAAATATAGACACACACACACACACACACACACACACACACACACACCACTTTAATCCTTATTGCAAAGTCAATTTTTAAATTTTCTAAACATATTTTGGGTGGTGCATTATTTGAAACAAAGCTTCAAGACAATTCCAGTTGAAAATTTTGATAACATTTAGGCTTCCAGAAAACAGAGAATAAAAATTTTGCTTAGGCTTTTTGATAACATTCAGGGAAAACTCTGAAAACTTCTGCTTTACATTTAGGAGACATAGTGTATTATAAGGGAATAGGTATTTTGAAAGCAGTAAAACCTCAGGACTAGTATCATATTTTTTCAAGGTGTTGTTATATAATTTAATCAGATAGAAAACCAGCATCAGCTCTGATTTTCTCTTTAACTATGTATTAAATCATTTATAATAGTACCTCTCAATCAAAGTAATCTTAACAGCTAAAAAGTGAAAGCTTAATGATGATGGAACTATCTATCTTCCTCATTTAGCAATATTGAAACAGGAACTTAGGGGTAACATAACAGAACCAGAATTCAAATGACAGAATTTAGATATGACTAGAAATTATTGGAGTTTGAGGCCAGATAGACCCATCAGATTTTATGGAATGTGAGAGTAAAACCAGAATTGGATTTTATGAGCGACAGGCCTGCTACAGACCTGTTTCTGGTGAGAAGGAGTAGGTAAATACTAAGAAAAACTAAACCTCAAAGTAAAGTTAAAAATACAAAGTCATATCTGGTTTCTCTTTTTTTCCTTTCATTTGTTTTGAGACAGGATCTTGCTATGTTGTCCATGCTTATCTTGAACTCCTGGGCTCAAGTGATCTTCCCATCTAAGTCTTCTGAGTAGTTGGGACTATAAAGTATGCCCAGCCACACCCAGCTATATCTTTATTTTATTTTTTATTTTTTGGATAGGGAGAATAAACAGTATAAAATTGTCAGAATTCCTAAGTTAATCAATAAATTTAAATAGCAAAAACATGTTTGGGAGTACTTAGGCTGATTCTGAGGTTTATGTGGAAGTATAGATATAAGTGTTTGGGAAAGGTTTTGGAGGAAAAAGAGGACGATACAGGTATACTTGATTATTTAAATATACTATATTTAATTTAAATATATATTAGTATAATATATTATTGCCTGCAGCCATAGCCCCATGGCATCCTATCTCAGAAGCTGAGCAGGGTCAGACCTGGTTAGTACTTGGATGGGAGACTGCCTGGGAACACCAGGTGCTGTAGGCTTGGGAGACAGACCTGGCAACCCACTCCCAGAAATCAGTCCACCATTGAAAATTCTATGAACAGCAGAGAAACACTAACAATAGTGTTTCCCCTGTCGTACATAGGGTCGCTATGAGTTGGATACCAACTTGACGGCACCTAACAACAACAACAAATATATTACTAATAATAATTAAAATTATTTGGTTGTGTACATGAAAAGTTATTCAATGGAACATGAGAGTCTAGAAACAGATCCAATTACATAAGGCAATTTACTGAATGATAAAAGTTGCCTTCAAATAAATGAAGAGCACTGGGTGTGGTGGCACATGCCTGTAATCCCAGTGGCTCAGGAGGCGAAGGTGGGAGGATTGCAAGTTTGAGACCAGAGGTGGTAGTCTGTGTAACTTAGCTAGACCTTGTCTCAAAAAGTGAAAAAAAAAAAAAAAGGGCTGGGGGCGCAGCTCAGTGGTCCAGCACTTGCAAAGCATGCAGGTGCAAGGCCCTGGGTTCAATCCCCACTATCATGAAAGAAAAAGAAAGAAAGAAAGAGAGAAAGAGAGAAGGAAAGAAAGGAAAGAAAAGAATAGATTATCCATAAATTGTATTAGAGCTGGATTTCATCTGAAGAAAAATAAAGCCAGATTTCTATACTACTTTACAAACGTGTATAAGTACAGAAACTGTCATAAATTCTTGGCAGTGTAAATTAGAAGTACCTCATTGTGTTCCCCAAAATATTGTCAACCTGTTAAAAAGCAACTATATTTATTAGAACTCATCGTAAGCAAGAACACTTTATAGTCTTAGTGTTTCAAAAGGGACACATCAGAATTGGAATATGGAGAGAATTATGGGGTTTAGGGCTGTGGCTTAGCTCAATTGATAGAGTGCTTGCTTTGTGTGCTCTGAGGCCTTGGGTTCAAGTTCTAGCACCACAAAAGTATGAGAAAGACCTGGAAGCCCACTCCCAAAATAATCCTGAAACAATCAGCTATTGAAAACCCTATGAGTAGCAGAGAAGCACTGACATAGTGCCAGGCATAGCACAGTGTCGGGTAGTGTTTCTTTTGTACATTGGATTACCGTGAATCAAACCCAATGAGACAGTACCTAACAGGAACAACATCGTGGGGTCTAGGCTTACGTACCTTTAGGCAGGTCTTTTAAGGCAGAGCATTGCCAGGGATTGGGCAAAATAAGTGATATATAAGAGGTAATCAAAAGGTATGGTGAACATTATAATTAAAAAAGTCATTACAGTAAAGTTTATTACACAACTGCTTCAGAAAGTGGCAAGAAAATGGGATATGTGTTCAGAGCTTGGAGAGTGTCTTGGGGGGATTAATGGCAATGTGTCTTTTACTGTAATAATTTTTTAATTTAAATATTCACCTTGTTTTTTGATCATACCTTATAATATCTTAGGATAGGTGGTTGTAGTAACATGAAGCTCTTAAAGCTAGTTTTGAGAATAAACTATTGTTTGATAAACTTAGTGTTTGCCCAAGTAAACTGTTGTAGCTAAATTATTCCATAGCAATGGCCTGAAACAAAATGATTTAATTTTATTATAGCCTTATATTTCCTGGACTAAGATTTCCTGGAACAGAAAGACTAAGTCATGTTGATACAGATATCGTCAGTTCTTACTACTAATAGCTCTATTCTATTGGACGCAGGTGGTTTCAGTTCTCAGTCCCCCTCTGCTGCTTCAGCTGGAGCTGGAGGAGAGATAATTATTATTTAGGATACGATCAATCAAGATCTATATGCTGATTTATGAAGAGTCATGATAGCATACAGGATTGTTTATGGTGATGGTTTATGCTATATATGTGGGGTGTGTGTGTGTGTATGTAGTCTACCTTTTTTGATGATTTGTTCAGTCATTTGATAGGACAGTGGCTGTGCAACAGTATTTAAGACTGTAGACATACCAACATGGAAAAATAATAAGGAAAAGATTATTATTAGACTCTTTAGATCACTCCTAAGCCAGCAGTCAGTATTATCCAAATTAAACCAAGAGAAGAGAGACCATCCCCAAATCACAAACAACTTTCAGTCCATTATCAGATTCATATCATCTAGTGACCATGAATGCAGAGAGCAATGTTAAGGATAAGGACTTTGAAAATACCCTGGTTAAGAAATAATATGTATTTGCTCATTAAAGGTTCTTGATTGTTAACAAAGAGGGAATAAAATATTCAGGAAAATAAAGAACAAAAGCCCACAAATCAAAGCATTGCAATGCAAAGCAGGCAGTAGCTCTGATTATTTATATCAGGGGTCAGCAAGCTTTTTCTATAAAGAGCCATGTGGTAAATATATCAGGCTTTGTGGACCATATGGTCTCTGTAACAACCATCTAACTGTTGTTGCAGTGTAAGAATAGCTAGGGCAGTACTTAAATGAATACATGCATCTGTGTTCTAATAAAACTTTATTTATAGACACGGAAACCTAAATTTCATACAATTTTCAAATACCTGAAATGTTATTTCTCTTTTGATTTCTTCTCTTTAGCCATTTTAAAATGTAAAAAGCATTTTTTTTTTTTTTTTTTTTTTTTTTTTTTTTTTGCTCACAGGTCATTTAAAAACAGATAGTTGGACAGATAGTTGGCCTGCAGGTCATAATTTGTTAACCTCTGATCTGCATCTTACTCTATAGGTCTTGGGGTAGAGGCTATCATGTAGTTGCCATGCTGATCCATATCTCCTGGGTGGAAGCTGTTTCTTTCTGAAGATGGTCTGTTTCTGAAGTTAAGACACTTTAGTTTTAAATTTCTTGGTGGAATGGCAGTCTAGGTATTGGAGAGAAAACCTTCTATCTGTTCATTTAGGAGATTTGAATCCAAGGATCTATGTCCTGGAGTTCAGCTATTACACTAGCAAAGTACACGATAGAATTTTTTACAACATACTTTCAAGGTGTTTAGTTTTCTCTTTGGGGTCATTTGCAGACATTATCTCTGGATTTTAGGTCATGTAGAGGAAATACAACTTATATTTATTGGTGATGAGACTATGAAGCCTATTGCATGAATCCCTTGGAGTACTTTACAAGATTTATTTGAATCTAGGAAATGTCCCAAGTCAGGGGGAAAGTAGCCAGTTTTAGAGGGCAACCTCTAACTAGTTTGTATGGCAAAAATCTTTTTTTTCCCAATGCGTGTAGGAAAATATGGACTTTATAGTTGTATGAATTAGAGATAATGGAAGAAAGATCAAGAGTGACAGATTAAGATGCCATTAGCTCTCTTTACTTTTCCTTAAGATTGAAGATGAAGCAGGCGATGAGCTTCTAAATAAATGTCAAGGTTTCACAAAGTTCTCTAAAAATACTAGCAGTAAAATAAATGCCTCTGTCATTCGAGATACTTCGGTTGAGAACACAAAATTAAGTAATTTTTTTTCTATCAGGACTGTAGCTCTCTGGCAAGTTGTTTCAGTCTATCCTGTGAAGTAAGCAGTGATGAGAACACATTCAGAACCCATTGCAGGAGTTAATTTTAGGAAACCAATTTATAGAGAACCTGAGGTTTATATTTGTAAGGGTAACAGTTTTATCACAATCGTGACAGATGAGATGTGTACCAGGGACATCACCAGTAGTCTTAGTAAAATTTCCCATCATTACTAATGGAGTACAGTTTCTAATCTGTCCTACTCTAATGGGTAATTTCATGTAGGATTTTTGCAAAGTTCCATTGAGGTCCTCTGGTGCCACCAAGTGTCTGTCGTGAAAGTGTCTTGAAAGAAGTTTCCTTTTGTAATTTATAATAATTGCTTTCTTCATATTTTAGAGCCAATTGTGGACATTCCAAAAATAGTCTTTTTTCTTTCTTTTATCTTTTTTTTTTCCACAGTACTGAAGGATTGAATCCAGGGCACTCTACCACTGAACTGCACCCCCATCCCCTTTTTTTAATTTTGAGAAAGGTCTTGCTAAATTGTGCAGCCTGTCTCTGGCCTTAAACGCGTGATCCCTTGAGTCACTGGGATTACAGGCATGTGCCACAGTGCCTGGGTAGCCTTTTTTTCTTCTTAAATCTCTACAAAGATTTGATGTTTTGGGTATCATGGAGGCCAGGATCATGTATTGTGAGGATTAGCTAGGACATTTCCTTTGGCCTTTATGTTATCCTTTTAAGTGTGGGTTACCATAGTCATTTCTTTAGACAGCATTGGAGCAGTAAAAATAATTTACCGTCTCAAATTAGGATTCCTGGCTGGAGTTTAGCTCAGTTGATAGAGTGTTGCTCTGTGTTCTCAGAGGCCCTGGGTTTGATTACCAGCACTGCAAAAATGGGAGAAGGACATGGCAGTCCACTCCCAAAGCAATCCCGAAACAATCAGCCATTGAAAACCCTATGATTGATAGAGAAGCACTGACATAGTGCCAGGTAGGACACAGTGTCAGGGAGTGTTTTGTTCTGTTGTACATAGGGTCACTATGAGTTGGATTCAACTCTATGTCACCTAACAACAACCCTAGGGTCACTAACTCATTGTTTCTACAGTATTCCAAAATCATGGACATTTCTTAAGGTATACCTGCTATTAATGATAACTCTCTTACCTCTTGATGATTGGCAAGCTTTGCTGAGTGGGATAGGTTTTGTCAGCTGATTTATTTCTGGTAAGGAGTCATACATAATGTAGAGGTTAGTTGAGACTATTGCAGCCTGTCCTTCCTAATGTTTTTCCCATTTCAGTTAAAAAAAAAAACAACCTATCAACAAGCAAGATGAAATCTAGATTCATTTTAGGGAAAATATCTAGTAAATCAGTTTGCATCATGTTGTTGTTTTTAGTTCTGGTCTCATAGAGATCCTCATAGAGTTTTCAATAGCTGATTGTTTCGGGATTGCTTCAGGAGTGGATTGTGAAGTCCTCTCATTTTTGTGATGCTGGGGATTGAACCTGGGTCCTTGCAGAGTGTGGAGCAGCACTCTACCAACTGAGCTAAACCCCAGCCCCTAACAATTGTTGCTAGGTGCCCTTGAGTAGTGGCCCTCATGGGGTTTTCAATGGCTGATTGTTTTCAGGTTTATTTTGGCATCACAGTCATTGCTTAAAGACTAGATTGTCATGGATTTCTACTTTTTTGGGTAATAGAAAAATAGTAACAGACATTTTAAGGAATAGTTTATCTATGAGCAGTATTTATTAGATAATTTCAGAGATTTATTTATTTATTTTTTGTAGTACTAGGGAGTTGAACCTAGGGTCTTACACATACTAGGCAAATGCTCCACTACTGAATCACACCTTGAGACCCAGTATTTTTAATAATTTCAAATTTTGAGCCAGGGTTTTGCTAAGTTGCATAAGCTGCCTCTGGCCTCAAAATTGTGATCCTCCTGCCTTAGCCTCCTGAGTAGCTGGGATTATAGATGTGTGCCATGGTGCCCAGCTAAAGAGACATATTTTATATAAGAAGTTGCTGATCATCAAAATATTTTCTGAAAGTTTGCCAGATACTCTGTTCAGTCATTCTTACTCCATTGGTGTATTTGATCTTTTTCATCAAGACAAAAAATGGTGAATCTGTTTTCCATTAAAATTCTTACATATATTGTATATAAAATGAATACCATATACTAGGGGTGCCAAAAATGTGTACACATTTTAAGAGATGTTAACTATGTATTACTTTTCTAAGTTGAATTGAATTGCAGTAGCAGTGTATAGTATGACTTTCACTCAAAATATGGCATTAATCAAATGAACAAAAGTACCACCACACCACAGGCAGGACAGTCAAAGAAAATGCTAGAAGCATGTTTGTCATTCTAGGAGCATAAAACCATTTTGAAGAGGTACTTGAAATTCAATAACATTGTGGAGGTTACATTGACAATGGAGACATGAGTATCCAACAGAACAGGCCTAACACTTGCATGTATTTGAGATAAGTTTGAGATGTATGGTGCTATGTGTGATGTGCACAAGGGAAGATCTGGGAAGTCTCCCATAGCAGTAAGTCTTGCTTCTGCTATGGTAACCACTTCTAGCACCGTTTGTAATTGCAGAAGTCAAATGTGACTTCGTATTCATCTTTTGTTATCAGTATGTATTTAGGATTGCAATTTTAATAGTTTTTTCCTTTCTTAAAATGCATGTTTATTTTTGGTACCCTTTTTGTACATGTGTGTACACACATTTATAGAAAATGAATAACAGATAAAAGTGAAAAGAATAGCGTGTGTGTGTGTGGGGGTGTGTGTGTGTGTGTATTTTTTAAGTTGGTGGATGTGGTATCATAAGGGAGAATGTGATATTTCTTATTTGAAGATCCAAGGATAACATTCACAAGCTCGGACAGGATGAGTATCTGTGAGTTATTAAAGATGTCCATTATCTGAGTAGCTCATTGACTCTGAGGGAGGGGTTTCTCTTAATATTTAAAGAAATTTCTCTTGATGAGTTTGAGGATAAAATAAAAAATTGGGTGCATAATTTCTACCCAGAGCAATGTCGTTAATTTGCTCACTTGAATTTTCTCCTTTTTTTTTCCAGCTGGATGTATATGATGCCATGTGAACATTTGGGCTTAGATAATAAAACTGGTTTCTCTGGAAACTTTAAGACTATACTCTGCTTGTGTACTAAGTTTGTTAATTTTGATAACTTTTGGTTAAAAGATATTTTCTTACGTGAGAGGTTATAGCAGGGGGATGAAGATGAGCAATATACAAGGATATGCATGTATGGAAATGTCATAATGAAACTACTTAGTTTGTATAGTAACTAAGGAATTACTAATAAAATAAATAAAAAGCTATTTTCTTAAAGAAAGTTTTGGAGCCAGCCATGCCATAGTCTCATGAAAATCAATGTGTTTTTATCATGAAGAAGCAAACTAGAAGCAAAATTTTTATATAATGATTTCATGTCAAAAATCATAAACTTGCATTTCAAGGGAATAAATTGAAATTATTTAACTTTTATTTAAATTATAAATCCAATTAAGATTTCAAATGGGATTTATGCTTCAATTTCTCAAAATTTTTAAAATAGGAAACGCTTCAGAATCAAAAGGAAGCATTAATAAAGGAACACAAAGAGGCAATGGATGTTTTTAAAAAGCAGGTAATTTTCCCTTCCTTCCTAGAGCCTGCCTGCCTGCCTGCCTGCCGGCCGGCCTGCCTGCCTGCCTGCCTTCCTTTTTCTTTCTTTTTCTCTTTCTTTCCTTCCTCCCTCCCTTCCTCTCTTCCTTCCCTTTTCTTTCTTTCTTCCTTTCTTTTTCTTTTTCTTTTTTTGAGATAGCATTTTGTTATGTAGTCTAGGCTGGACTTGAACTCACTGTCCTTCTGCCTCAGCCTCCCAAGTGCTGAGATTATAGGCATGCACTACCATGATAGGGTAAAAGCAGGTAATTTTCATAAAGATAGATAAACACTACAATTTTAAATATTGTAGTTCTTCCTTCTTCCATGAATATTACTGTCCTCCATACTCACAGAAGACAAAAAAGAGAAAACAGCATTCTGAAAAATAGGAAGTGAATAAAGTTATTTTGAATAACTGATAATAGTGTATAGGAAATTGGGAAAACTGTTTTCTTGGAGATAGAGATGTATTTTCTTTTGTCCTAAATGATTTAAATGGGTGTGTTCTTGTTCTCTCTCTCTTTTCCTCTTTCTTTTGTTACAGCATCCTAGGATCTTACCTTTTCCATAGTACCCTTTTTATCACAGTAAGAGTTAACACTGTTGAAGGGCTAAGACACAAGTAGAGAGAAGTAAAGGATGAGGAGAGGTGATTATCTCATACTGAAGCCTCTGTAAATGTCAACATCAGTAACTAAGAAAGATGAGTAGAAAAATGGAGGAAAAAAAGAAGACAAGGATTTTAAAGAAACAAAAGCAGTTAATTTGAATTTTATAGCTCTTGATTGCCTCAAATTTCTCCTCAATCCCTAGTTAGAAAATAGTTGCTTAAGAGAACTGGTCCTGGTGGTGCACACCTGTAATATGAGAATTTAGGAGGCTGAGGCAGGAGTATCAATGTGAGTTTGAGACTAGCCTGGGTTACACAGTGAGACCCTATCTCAAAATAACAAAACAAACAAGCAATGTATATGTATAAACACATGTACAACATACTCTCTCTCTCTCTCTCTCTCTCTCTCTCTCTCTCTCTCTATATATATATATATATATATATATATACACACACACACACACACATATATATACTATATATACTATATATACACTATATACATACTATATATATATACTGTACATTATATATATATACACACACACATATATACACACTATATATATACACACATACATACATATATATGCTTAAGAAAATATGCTTAGCTAGGTGTGGTGTTGCACACCTGTAATACCAGCAACTTGGGAAGCAGAGACAGGAGGATTCTAGGTTTGAGGCCAGAGGCAGCCTGGTAATTTAGCGAGACCCTGTCTCAACATAAAAAAAAAAAAATTAAAAAGGGCCTGGTGGTGCAACTCAATGGTAGAGCACTTGTAAAAGTATGCTTGAGACCATGGGTTTGACTACCCCTAGAACTGAAAACAAAACAAAACAAAACAAAAAAAACCAGAAAAGAAAAAAGAAAATGTGCTCATGTAAAATACCTTTTGGAAGTTTTTATTTTTTTTCCTTTCTATCTATGTCACCATCTTCCTTTTTCTTTCTTTTTCTTTCCCTCTTTTTTGTCTTCATCTCCATTCAAATGTGTGTGTGTTTAGAAAAAGTAATGTACCTAAAGAAATAGACCTTATACAGATTACATAAAGGGCTGGGATTTGCCTCAGTTGGTAGAGCGCTGCTCTATAGTTTCTGAGGTCCTGAGATCAATTCCCAGCACCTGAAAAATGGGAGAAAGACATGGCAATCCACTCCTGAGGCAATCCTGAAACAATCAGCCATTGAAAGCCCTATGAGGCTTGCTATGAGTCGCACATGACTGCATAGCACCTAACAACAACGACAACAGATTACATCACTAGTGAATTAAAGTTACTGATAATTTACGCTTTAGTATGAATTTGTTTCAACAAGTAACAGACTTCCTTCCTATAATCTGAAATAGGCTTAACCAAAGTTACGAAAGTTTTAACTGAAGGGTAAGGAAGCAGAAGCCAAAAGTGTAGTGTAATATTTCCTAGGAGAGAACAAGTCTGCATCTCTGTTATCACAAAGGTGAGTGAGATATCTGAAGGTTAGGGGAGATGTTTTTAGATTCTTTTTGTTTTATAGTACTGGAGGTCAAACCCAGGGCCTTGCATGTGCTAGGCAAGTACTCAACCACTGAGCTATATCTTTAGCCCTGTGTGAATTAAATAAAGAATTCTTGAATGTAAATGAAGAGTTGTTGTTGTTGTTGTTGGGTGCCATGGAGTCAGTATCCAACTCATAGCAACCCTCATAGGGTTTTCAATGGCTGACTGTTTCGGGATTGCCTTGGAAGTGGATTGCCAGGTCCTTCTCAAATGAAGAGCAGGGAAAAGGAAATAAGAAAGTCCCAAAGAAAAATTTTATTTGTTGATAATTTTGCTAAAAATCCTTGTGCTGCTTAAAATATTTCATTATTTTCCTTTGGCATACACCCTTGTTTTTCTGTTTTAAAACATTTATTTCACTATCCTATGCATTAAAAAATTTTTTTTAGAACATAAGTACTGTCTATGCAAATACGAATGATACTGATTTAATAAAATTGTGCCTTCAGAGAATGATACGTGCTACTATATAGGAGTAGAGGTTAAAATATTCAGACATTTAATAAAATTTCTGGAGGGGAAAACTAAACTTTGAGAAAAATTAGTGTCTAAGTGTGATTCAGTTGTTCATTTACTTTGGTGACTCACTTTCTCTCCCTTTTGTATCTTTATTATTTTATTTTCTGAATGTGGAAGTAACATATTCATATATTAAACTCAAACAATATGGGGATGTAAAGTATTTCTGTAGTCTTACTGACCAGTATAAATCACTGTTAACAGTTTACTTACTTGTATTTTGCTTTTAAAAATTATCAGTTGCAAATGAAGATGTACGCCTTGGAAGAAGAAAAGGTATTTATTAATTTTAAAAATAATAGCTACATGGATTTAATAGTCATTGTTCACTATAATAGAAAAGAGTGTTAGGAATAAACTAATGGGGAATATTGATTGTTTAAAATCTTACAAACAGCAAGGACCCAAAATTGTTATTTACTAACTTCTTTAAGTTTACAATTGAGAATACTGAATCCTAACAAGATTAAATAACTTGACATTGTAAAGTTGGGACCAGAATGAAGAACTCTTCAGGTCCCAAATTAATGTTGTTTTCACTCTACTACCAGGTTCCCATTAACTATAATATGTTTTTAGAGTGTTTTCAGTGTAATCACCTTGTTTTAAAAAAAATATTGAAATAATTTGCATCTGGGTACAGATTTACTAGGAAAGGAGCTATGACTCTCAACAAACCAAAAAATTTACCTTGTACTAAATATTTTCTCCAGTTATTTGTCATTTAATACAGATTTTTATTATGTCAGTAACATATACTTTACATTATTTAGTAACTAAACAACAACAAACAACATGTTTAGCAAAAGACCTTTTAAGAAAAAGAGTTCTCCTTTATCCTTATATTCATGACACAAATGTGCCAATATCTTTTTAGTTAGAATACAGTTGGCTCTCTATACCCACACATGGCACATCAAACAGACTGCTGATTGAAAATATTAGGAAAGAAAAAATTACATCTGCACTGAACATGTGCAGACTTGTTTCTTGTCATTACTCTGTAAACAAGGCAGTTTAACAACTATTTATGTAGCATTTACACTGTATTAGGTATTATAAGTAATCTGGAGATGATTTAAAGTATATGGGAGGATAGGCTTAGGTTATATGCAAATACTGGTATTATGCCATTTTATGTAAGCACTTTGAACATCTTCAGATTTTAATATTCATAAGAATATTCTGAGAGATGATGACATATTCCAGCTATAAGAATTAAATGATTACATAGTGTCTATAAGTTCTCCTAGGAATGCTCTACTGATAAAATGATTCGTTATATTAAGGTATTTTGTTTAATGATAATTATAATCATATAAAGTCCTTACTGTGATTTTTTGATAGTTTGAAGCCACTAGAAATGCAATTTGCGTACAGATACAAGTTTAAAGTCTGTGAAGTATTAAGTTTATAGTAAAGACTTTGGTTCTTGAGCTCTTAT